>JAAVTI010000089.1:180000-263772 GCA_011947335.1 Phytophthora constricta
GACAGATCGATCGATGGCATCTGTATAGGCACTGTACTAGTATGTCGTCCTTGACATCATCAGCGCGCGCAGCGGCACGAACTGAGCTGTTCTCGCTCTTCGGCAACTTCACCTGTTGTAGCGCCACAGCGGCGAGGTCGTGCTTGGGTTGGTAGCCTGGTTTGCGCACCGCGACGTCTTCGGGCGAGTTGTCGCGTTCCCAGACGCCACGAATCGTCTTTATATCGAGGCGTGTTGTATCGCGTCTGAGCCGCAGACTTCCAAGCGAAAAGTGATTGAATTAGAAAGTAACGATGAAGCTCTGCCTTTCGGCTCTACACCTAGATCGCTGTAGTGTCCTACCTCACTGAACAAGACACGGCAGAGATATGAAGTCACAGACATGGGTGGCGCGAGCTTGCAGTGCAGCAGTCCGCGAGTCACTAGCTGACACGTCGTCTTCCAGAGCGATGCGCTGCTCGTCCGCCAATCGCCGCCTGACACGTCGGTCGCTTAAGCTGGTGATTCGCTGAGGAACTTCAACACTTGGTGGGTTGACAGCTTCAAGGTGGCACTGGCGTGTGCCACCGACAACATTCCCCCAAAACAAATCGTTACAGGCGAATGTTGAGGGCCTTGATGAGCCGTTACACGAAAGGATCCGAAACGTGTTGGAGGACGAAGGTATTGACAAGAACCGGGACGTCTTCGACAGCGAAACAGCAGGTTCCCACGAAGCTTCCAAATCGCCAAGACCGCGCCAGAGCACGAAGAACTAGAACTGCTTGGCTTTCGAGTCGTAGAGTGCCTCACGCAACACGTCAACAACATGGCCTTCACTGTTGTGGGCGATACGCTGCAACAGATCTTCGGAGACGTTGACGGAAGCGTCATCGAATTTTAGCCTGCTCGCGTGTACCTCGCGCCGGTCGCTGGTAATAAGATGTTGTATGACGAAAATCCAGTTTGAAACTGTGTCGACTACTTGAGGGGACCACACGAGCGAACACTGAGCTTCGTGCGCATGTTAGCCCAGACATCCGCGTACAAGACGAAATCGCCTATTGCAAACTGCACCATCTTGGCTGGGTCGCGCGCGTCCTTGGACTTACGACCGCGTGGCATTGTTTACGGCGATGGTTTTATGTATGTTCTCAAGAGATTGTGGAGCTCCAAAACGTGAGCTTGTTGGATGTGCTCCAGCTGTTCCTGAGTTTTAAACTCGATGGGACCCGGTACAGCAATGCCATCCAGAGGCTGCATCGCCGGTAGACCCGTCATAACCGTAACAGGCGCTACGTTGCCGAGCGCCGCGGAGGGAGCGTGATTCAGCACCATTGCACCACTTTTGTAATGCGTGGCCAATCGGTTGCTGGCATGCGCCATTTCGATAGTAAAGCTCGAAAGCACCGAAGTGTGTCACGCATGACTACCTCCACTGTGCCGTTCGTCCATGGCGAACAGGCTGTCGTGAAATGGTGGTGAGCGCCAAGGCCATGCTGCAATGATTTGATGACCACGTTCTTAAAAGGCGTGCCTTGATCGCTCACCCACGCGTGGCAGACGCCAAAAGTGGCAAATCACTCCAAAATTGTATTATAAGTCACTGCTGCGGTAGCTTCCGCGCAGGGATGGAGCCACACAAACTTGGAAGCGTCATCTTTCAGCACCAGAATGTACAGCCCCCTGTCGTTGCCGGATTCATGTAGAGATCATCCCAGTGCAGCAACTCGTTGGAATTATCGACATGAAGAGCTTGTCCAAGCGATCGCTGTATCTGGGGTCCACCGCGGGTACTGGCGCAGTATACACAGTTTTGCACGAAAAAGTACATCGTCCACGATGTCCGTGCAGACGAATCGGCTAGTGAGGACTGCCTGGGTTACCTGAAGTCCTCGATGTCCTGCAGCAGCAAAATGACCTACGACACATAGTCGCATCTGAAGTTCCCCAGCGTCCGCCGGGATCCAGATTAAGCCGTCAGAATTGCGGAGCACCATATCCGCACCTGCGACGAGCGTCTCTGCGGCCTCCTGTGCGACGTCGGCAGCTACTGCCGCCTGATGGATGGTGATAATTTTGCGGGTGTCTGGCCACAAAAATCCCCATCGAGCATCGGTGACAGAGGCATGGGCACTTGGCGAATAGCACATACTGTTGAGGAAAGCGATCCTCAGCGCGACAGTAGATCGGCCCACACATTTAAGCCCCGCTGATATCGTGGATCTCATAGTCATAGGCGATAAGGAGTAGAGCCCAACGATCCAATTTTTCAGCGGCGTACTTAGGTACAGAAGCTAATACACTCGATGGACTGAAGAGGAAACGCAGGTTGCGGTGATCGGTGTACAGAGCAAACCCATCCGGTCGATGTAAGAGGTAGTCAGTCCATCGACACGTCTCCACGATGGCAACCGCCTCCTTTTTCACGATAGCCCAGCGGCGAGCGGCACCAGAAAATGTGCCGCTAGTGGATAATGTTGTTGTTCAGCAAGGTCTCCGGATAGATGCTCGTACGGCACTTGAGTGATCACGCCCCCCAGTGCAAATTCGACGCATCTGCGAAAACCGAAAGTCGCTGTGTGTTGTCTGGATGAGTCAACTGAACGGCGTTGCCGAGAGCCACTTTGCTGGCTTCAAGGCACTTATCGTGCTCTTTATTCCAGCCCAAGTCAACAAGACGGGCTTTGGTCACCTTGCTGCGCGTTCGACCACCGACGCTTCTATAGACGACCTCCGTGAGATCGACCAGCGGCTGCACCATCTTGTTATACCCGGGAATCGATTGACGCATCCCGTTAAGTGCACACACAAATTGTCGGAGTTTTTGACCAGTGGTAGACACGGGTAGATCCTGTAAGGCGCTAACGCGGTCGGGATCGTGCTTCACACCATCCCCAGAGACAACGCGTCCACACCAGAGTGCTTCCACCAAGAAGAAAGAGCATTTCCGGGGTTCAGTGTCAACCCCTTCGATGCACATACGTGGAGAACAGCTTCCAGTAACACAAAAGACCGTCTTCAGTGGCATGACAGCCAAGAAGGTCATCCAGCCAGATAGGAAGTCCTTTGTAGAGGAAACCGAAAACATATCTTGCACCGTGGCCTGGCAATAAGCCACATGTCAGTCCCTCCCATGAGCACATGAACACACCCATGTACGTGAGGAAAGAAAACAATTCCTGATTGTTCAAAGACAGCAAGAACTGCCAATACCATTTGAAAAAATCCAGAAGGAAGTAAAATCTAGAGTCGTGTAAGTAGTCCAAAATGACCTCGAGCATAGGCATCGGCCACAAAATCCGAAGCTACTGGGCGTTGACTCGTCGAACATCCACTGTCATCCGGAACGTATCGGGGCCTGACTTATTCACGATAAGTGACGATGAGCACCGCTTGCTGCGAGGATTGCGGTAGCACAACCCCGCTGCTACCCAACTGGTCCACGTGGCATCGCATGAACTCACGATGTTGGGGAGGGTAACGGCGGGCCTTGCATCGGACAGGAACTGCTCCGGCTTCAACGTGACCTCTAGAGGAGGCATGTCAACAGGAGGGTAGTTTTCGATTTTCAAGCGAAAAATATCAACCTGGTCCCACAGGAGTTTTCGAGACGGCTGAGATAGCTAACGCTCGCACCTTTAGATTCAGCGTCCTTAATCTTCTCTAGCAGGGTATCCCAAACCTCGCACTGCTCTTCCTCCATGCCTCGGTGTTCAGCGACATCAGACAAGCAAGCCTGCTCTTCGTCAGGTAGCAGCAGAGCCTCTTCCGGGGTAGGATCAGGGGTTGCTGCTTTGATTGCCACTGCCATCACGTGGCGTAGGCCACCTGGCCGTGAACCTACGCCATTCATACCCACCACGCTATGCTGCATCCGGACCTTAGTCAAAATGTTAACAGCATCATAGCCCAGTTTCCGCATCAACGACATACTTAGGAGAATACCCCCTTACCAACCGGCAATTCCTACGGCGAAATCCAGCAGACCACGTTGGCTAGCAGCAGCTTTCCAGTCGGGGCCCCTCCTCGGAATTACCAAGAAGTCCATTCACTTCCTCCGACACGCGGACGCTCACGGCACTGTGGAGAAGCGGTAAACAAGAGAGGCGGAGGCGCGGACATTCAAGGTCACTCTCGCGAAAGAGTGACACGGGTCTGGAGGCGACTGTGGGATAAGCAGCCAGTTCGTCCGACAGGCGATGCCACGAGATCTGTGATCTGCAGCTGACGGACCCACCCTGACCCAGGCTCAAGGGGGACGAAGGATCCCCGATAGACAGTCATAAAGAGTCAAGATCGGAGATCTCTAAGAAGATCGGCGATCCTGGAGAGCCTGAAGATCGAAGATCCAAGATCGGCGATCCCGAACCCAAGATCGGCGATCCTGAATATCCAAGATCGGCGATCCTGAACCCAAGATCGGCGATCCTGAACCCAAGATTGGCCCATGGGATCCAAGATCGACGATCTCAGATGGGCAAAACAAGATTCGGTAAGAGCCAGTTGACGATAACATATGTTGATGGGCAGGTAGGATGTAGGAAGGTAACCAAAAATCAGCGTCGAGTGTGCCTTGTAAACCACAAGTGCCTGGAAGCGCAAGAGCGGGGAACTACATTGGCCCTGCAAAAGCACCACCAACCCCAAAGGTAGATCACTAGTGTCGTGTGCTAGATCTGGAAGTTAATTGGCCAGATACGCACGTACCTACGATCTCCTTCTCAAGCGCAGATCCTAGATCGCCCGGAGTTCTCAGCTTGGCCGAGCGTCTATCGTCTCTCAACTCGCAAGATCCCACCAAAGGAGGTGGAAGCATCGTAAAGGAAAAACAAACTATAGCCCCAAGGCTACCTCAGGCCCAGATCAAGTCCCGGCCCCCAGATCGGAACCCGGGTCTCGAAGATCCCCGATTTGGACAACTACGCGGCAGCACCCCGAAGATTCCCGAGCTGTTCCACCCCTAAGCCTCGCCAAGGCGTTCTACGTTTCACGAGTCCGCATCCTCAGCAGTTACCAGAAGAGCGATCCAGTCCTCTGACGGGTACACAAGGTGGCCAAGTTCGGCAAACAGATCACAGATCTATCGGGGTACCCGTCCGTCAGTCGGTGTCTGGGAATAGTTGGTAAGTGCAGATCTGGCCTCAGAAATTCGGCCGATCCTGCTCCACCACAGCACCGACGCCTCGCTTGTGATGGTCTCAGAGAAGCTCGCGGGCCTCTCCTGTCGGGACATCTGGGCACTGGAACACCAAATGAGTCGGGTCCCCACACTTGTAGCACTTCATCTCCATGGGTGGCTTCGGTTGGCCGCTCTTCGGGTCCGTCGCAGCAGCGTTGGACGGGTTTGTGGAGTGAACACGTGGAGCGGCTGTCGTAGTCTTGTTGGCTACATTATTTCCACGTGAGTTTCCACCTGTGGGTGGTGGCTTCTTATCACTCGGTACACTTGGGTTTCCACCGCCATTCTGCTGGGTCGAGTTCTGCTGTGACGAAGGCAATGCTGCCTTGAAAAAAACAAGGTCTGTACCTTTGGCGTTAACCAGCTGAGAAAGGCTTGCACCGACTGCTTCAAGGGCTTGTTGCTGGTCCTTTTCAACAACAAGCCCTTGAAGCAGTCGGTGCAAGCACCGACTGTAGCGCGCTTCACCAGGTCGATCTGCCCTCGCAGTCCGATGGAGGTAGTTATTGTGTGTTCGATTCGAAATTTCCGTGGTCGATTGGTTGAATCGACCAAGCCCAATCGACCCGCCCATCGACCAAGCCATACAAATCTATAATTAGCAACGAGTCGCACGTAGGCGAGCAGCTACTGTGCTACCCTATTGGTTTGGGGCGATTCGCTAATGACTTGGATTTGTATTGGATCGGTTTTGACTTGAGCTCACAATCGCCCCAGATCGGCAAATTTGGCCGGAATTCACAATACTGTAGCTGGTCAGTAGTAGGGGTACCAGTTGTTAGCCTGATACGACCACGCGTGTCGTGCTATGCTCCGTCGGTGCGGATTCGGGGCAGTCGCCGTGCGGCCAACGCTTCGCATGTGCACTTTCGCCGGCGGCGTTTTAAAACTTTCAGCCTGCGAAAGTTGATCAGGCACTTCGGAGCGTTTCCAGCTGCGTTTCGATGGCAATGCCGCAGTTGAACCTCGAGGTTCGCCTCCAAGACCTTGGTGCGCTCGCTGCTGAGCAGTGCTGACGGGCAGATGTGCAGAACGGCGACGAGTGCAACCACTGGCGACATGCGCCTCCAATCATGCGATTACGGGGCGTCGAGTGGGCGAGGCGTCGTGATCCGCAACGACCCTCCACGCACCCAGCCACTGCTGGACAGCCATCGCCCGACGGGTTCGGATGCTCCCTGCATCTCCGCAGGCCCGGTGCTTGGCGCTTGCGCTCGCCCGTGGACCATGGCCGCCTCGCCGCAGCAAGCGAGGGCGGCAACACGCCAAGGCCTCCTTCATCGCATCAACTTTGACCAGCGCTGAGCGCTGTGAGCTTGACGGCAGGCCTTCTCCAATTCAGTATTATACTGGATTTTCTGCAAAGCGTTGCAATAGTAGTAAGTGCAATACCAAAGCCAGCAATAATAAAAACTGCGGCAAATACTGAAATGCTGTTCTTGTATTATAGCTCCTCGCCACTACCAACCGAGGCCAGCGTTGTCACATCCCACATGTTCCTGTTCGCACGAAGAAACATGATGAGTTCAAGTTCGCAGTCAGCATACAAGTACGCTGCGGAGTGAGCACCAACTTACACTGCGAGAAAAGTATCTCGCACGTATTCGATGTCGGAGGAAGTTACTTCAGCAGCGAGCTATAGATAGCTGCATCGGCACCCCCACCCCACCCTGCCTGGTGCGCTTGCTCGGTCCAGCACGGAGAATCTGACTCGCGTAGTCGTCTTCCCGAGCCTTCCTCTTGCTGCCGCACTTCGGCACCTTGAACCGCTTGACTGCTGCTGCATCTGCACTTGAAAGCGCACCGCCGTTGATGACTTTAACGACTGCAGACTTAAAAACGGGAGAGTGCACGATTTGGCTGTCAGCTTGAGCTGGTCACACATGCAGGGGTACTCGTCGACCACAGAGTCAAACAGAAGGTGGACGTCAGCCAAGTCGATCCTGTCACACTGTAGCTTCTTGGGCACGCTCTGGAACTTCTTCATGTGCCCGAGCAGCACGAGAAGCTTGAGGTGCGCCGCTCCAGTCGGTATCAGCTCCTCCACGGCGTCCACGGTCTTGATCTGTGGGCGAATGCGCTCGTAGCGACGAAGCATTTCAAAGCTGGAACTCCATCTCGTAGTATTCCGTTTGATAGGATGAAGGCTAGTCGATTTGGCAAGCTCGGCAAAGTTATTAGCTTGACATAACTTTGACATAACTTTGACATCAGTGTGTTAACTTTCGATAGTAACGGTTCGAATTCAACGATATACCGGTTAACGGCTAGGTTGAAACGATGGCTTGCGCAACGAACCAGATGAATGCCGAGCTTAGTGGCGATCGACTGGTTGGTTGCGCAGTTGTCGCCAATGATGAACGCCACCATGTCGAGTGGCTTACTGTACACGTCCAGCACATCATCAAATAGCTTGATGTGAGCATCTGCATCTTGCGATCCGTCGATGAGCGGCGACACGGCGAGCAGCTGTAAATGAAGATCCCCGCCTGTCTACAACACGCCGTACACAGCGACGTAGTGCATCGAACCGCTTGACCATCCGTCAAACATGATCACAAAGCAGATGCCCAGCATCGCCTCGAGCTTCTTGCCCACCTTCTTGGCTACGTCATGCATCCCATTGAGCAGTACACGCGCAGACACGGAGGTCCACCTCGACATGGAGCGTGTCAGCTCATTCTCGATCTCCGAGAGGGGCATGTTTCGCTCGACGACCCATCGCATCCACTGGAAACGATGGGACGTCTCCTCGGAGACGAAGCCGAAGTCTGGGGGACGTCGTTCGCTGCCGGACAGCGTTGCTTCGAACTGGGTCTTGAAGCCGGCATGCTTGTGGGCCAGATGGGCGATTAGGTTTGAGTAGCCGGTGCCGGCGATCTGCTTGCGCTCGTTGCCACACTGTTTGCAGCGATAGTGACCTTGGCCAAGGGTCTCGTAGAAGTAGGCGCAAATGTCCTTGTTGGTTGGCATCGTGTTGAGGGGAGGGTGCTTTTAAAAGTGAGTGAGGAAAGAGAGCGAGACGTTGCAGACTGCAGATCGCTTGCCACGCTAGCCAGTGAATATTTTTAGTCTAGACGGAAGTATAGATCATAGTGATTGCTAGATATGCTGATGAGTTGAGCTGCTGTCGTCCAGCAGTTCGTTCGGCAACTTGAAATTCGTATGAGCGTACTTTTGTGAATTGTATTGCAAAAATTGGTGCAATTTTGTATTATATTTTTCGTGAGAGTTTCAATTATCCGCTTTTATATTGTAAACAACTGATTTTAGTGATACTGAACATTTTTATTCACACCTCTTCTTGACGGGACGGGGCACCAACTAACTGCGACGAAAGGCGGATGGGCAAGGCTAGGTCCACAACATAGAACGATCGTCTGCTTGCTTTGCTCGCGCACCAGCCGATCTCGGCCGCATGTGCTGCTGGTAACGTAGGAAATGCAGGCCGTGCGCAACGTGTTGGACTCGCGTCATTCATGTAATGCCGTGTGTGCCGGCTTGTGCAAATGCACGTACGCCTTAGATCGCGACGGCTGTTTGTGTGCTGTAAAGGCGGCGCAAATGAATCCGTTGACTAGCATCACCGATGCGGTACCGACCGAGAGTGTACCCATCGGCCATTCGGTGACAAGTGCCGTTTCGTCATGGCCGAGACTCGTGGATCACCTCGCGCTACGTGATGAATGAAGTTAACCAACAAAGTCGTGCTCGAGCGGCAGGCCTGCGATTTTTTCAAAGACAGTTGAGTGAGTGGCTGGGTGCAATGCCTCTTGTCTCCACATGGACAGCATTTCCACGCCGTTTTGTCGGAGAGTTCAATGGGCTAGTGACTAGCGAAATGATTTGAATCCGCGACCGCTTGGCGGATTGGATTGACGATGCGTGCGCTCTGCAGCTGCAAGAAAGCGGCGGGCTCACGTTGTGGAAACAGTCGTCAGAAACGTTCCTTCTCGGCTCTGAGTCGGGTAGTCACCTGCTCACCTTCGTTTGTGTCGATAGCATCGACTCGATGCAATCACAACACGTTAACTGGCGCGGCTCTGCGAGCAAAGTTTGTGATGAAGTCCACAATCCTGTCTCGGACGAGCTTATGACTGTGCTCCAACCATTACCAAAAACGTCACCTCGGCTTGCCGACCCTTATACGTTGGCATCATGGGGCCCTTAAAGCAAAACTCAAGGCTCTGTGGTTGTTCGAAAATGCCATTCAACGAGTGATCCACAGCTCATGTAGTTCACGTCGAAATCTTCCACACGTCACAGGTTCGGCTCCGGCGCATTCAACGATAGCACGTCACCAGCAGCACTTGTCAAAAGTCGCGCGATGAGCCAAAGCTTGAAGTACATCCGATCTAGACTCGCACGCCTTACAAGGAAGCGATCCGCTCGCCGCGCAGGAAACTTCAACATCCTAGCAACACGTCGTAGATTCGGCTTCGGCGAATCAAACGATGGCATGCCGCCAGCAGCCATTGCTAGCAGTCGCGCGATGAGCCAACACTTGAAGTACATCCGATCTAGACCCAGCGTGCGATCCGCACGCCAAGATCCATCAGCGTCGGTAGAAAAGTAAAAGACCAGTGGAATCTCGACTTCAACACCTTTGCGGAAGTTGGCACATTTAAAGACCACAGGGTTCGACTACGGCGGTAGTTTGGCATCGGTGAGAAGGGTTGATCAAGCAACAGAGCGGCGGGGTGGCGGAGGGTTGCTATCCAAGAGGTGGGTTTAGCATTTGTGAATGGATCGTAATCTATATTGATGGATGTGTTTTGGTGATAGATGGTAAAGCCCGGCGTGAACGCTCGCGCTGCCAAAGCGGCAAGACGGGCCCTGACAGCATTGGAAACTCAGCTTGGATTAACACCACGAAAAAGGAGGCGTACCCACCCAGCTCCTGTTGAGGCTGTCGAAGCAGACGAAACAACAAAGCGCCTTGAACGACATGAAGAAACCACAAAACGGAATGCAATAGCACAGCTGCAGCCACGAAATACGAAGCGCAGCAAGAAGCACGAGAACCCCAATGTGGCGTTAATGAAGCACGCAACAAAGGCGCGAAAGGTGGGTTATGTTGAACATTAACGCGTGTTATTGATATGGCTGCAGTGACTAACACTTAACTTCTCAATTTAGCATTTTTTGCCACTGTTGATGCTCCTTTCCTCAGAATATGCGGCAGCTGTGGGGAACTTACTAAGTCTGAACAAGCTGTATTTAAACAATACCGGCCAGACGGAGATTTTTTACTCCGCTGTGTAGCACCACAGGAGAGTGTGAAGTCATCCCAGAGGCGATTGTCAACGACGAAAATAATTGCTGTCCCATGATTTGGCTGTGCAGGCGATGCAACGCGTCTTTGCGAAAGAAACAAGTACCAAAATTTTGCCGGGCAAGTGGTTTCCGAATTGCTCAAGTGCCTCATGAACTCGCCGTGCTCAATCGAATGGAGGCACGTCTTATCGGGTTGGGAGTTTGCTTTACAACATGTGTAATTTTGCACTGCGATGGGCAAGAATTCACACGCGGCAATTCTATCAATTACTGGAACAGTGCTGTAGATGTGGTATTAGACCTCCCTCGTCCATTGAGTAAGTGCGGCATTGTCTTCCTGAAGACAAAAAATGCTGAGGCTTCGAGGTTCTTCAGGGTGCGACCTGATTTTGTTCGCAGAGCGCTGTGTTGGCTCATTGAGAACAACCCACTCTACAAACATGTACAGATCTCGGAAGCAAACTTAGCTGCTTTGCATCAGTTTGACATTGAAAGTGATCTACCGAGCATATCAATCACAGAAGAAGAAGCTGAGGAACTCGCTGTCCGGGAAAATCAAGTCAACAATCAAAATGACGAAGCTACCTTACGTTCTTCAGGGATTAATCACTGAGAAATGGGTAGCCAGCAGACCCATACAGAGCCACCACAAAACTTGAGCGAAATGAGCACGACACACAAAGTGAATTAGAGAAGATCATCCAAGCAGCTAATCTGACGTGTGGTGCTTCTGAATACCCAGTGCAGGAATAACAGTGCCGAACCGACACTATTGATGAATACAAAACGAAACTTCTCATGCAGAATTGCTTCCCAACACTATTCCCAAATGGTGAAGGAGGTTTGAATCCATTGGAAAATTGTGAGAAACGAGTACACGAGTATCATCTAGCTGAATATTGTGCACACCTCATGAAATGGCACGATCGCCGCTACGTTATCCACCGTAACTTTAAATTGTTCTGCCTCAATCTAATACAAAGGCGGCAAATAGATGGACTAGTGCGTAGGGTAAGCGATGTGGATAACAAAAATGATGAAAATATGCAGTCAGATACAGCAAAGTCAGACAAAGACTTATATACGGCAATGCAAATACTAGAATCGTTAAAGCCTTACTTTCGAGTAGTAAGAGGTAGCGGTTTGTACTGGTGCAACGTCCGCGACGTTTGATGAGTATGATTGGAAACCGCGTCCTTCCAACGCGCTGGCCCACATTCTTTCTCACCTTAAGTGCAGCTGATACAGTGTGGCCGGATTTTTAAGGCATGCAATCCAGAGCTCACACTAGATCAATGCAGTCATTTACCGCCGAAAGAAAGACGGAGACTTTTGAATGAGAACCCAGATCTAGCAGCTCGCTTCTTTCACCATAGGTTTCAAGCCTTTTTTACAACATACTATGCGACCACGAACAGCCTTTAGGTGAAATTGAGGACTTCTTTTGGCGGGTAGAGTTCCAGCAGCGTGGTTCACCTCACATACATGCCCTGCTTTGGATAAAAAATGCACCTGATGTCCTCCAGCTATCAAAAACCGAAGAAGGTAGACAAGAATTAGCTCGATTTGTTGATCGTAGCATTTCAGTGCTCTCAAAAGCAATCGGTGACCTAGAAAAGTGCCCATGTTCGGCTTGCACGACTTATAGAACAGAAAACATCGACATTCTAGCAGCTCGGCCTCCCACACACGGAATTGAAGGATGGAGCTGCGATCTCTCGCGATTAGTCCAAAGAGTGCAGCAACACATTTGTTACTCGGGGGCAACTTGTAGAAACAAGAGTAGCGACTGTCGATTCGGCTATCCAAAGAACTGCAAGCACATACCGAAGTCGATGCATCAATCGCCGCCGATGGTACACCATCATTGAATGTGAAACTAAAGCGAGAAGTAGCGACAATCAACAATTATTCTCCTGCGTTGCTTTCTACGTGGAGAGCTAATATGGGCATACAGCTCATTGGCAATGCGTACGGGGCTGCCGAATATGCTGGTGCATATGTTAGCAAAGCGGAACCGGACACAACGCGTTTTAGAAAAGTGATTGCAGCAGCTGTGAAGCGTTGTGATGCTAACCTACCACATCATGCAATTCTGAAGAGGGTTGCTAACGCTGCACTATCTATCAGAGAAATAAGTGCTCAGGACGCATATTCTATATTACTGCGGGAACTACCCTTGCATGGCAAGTCTCGAACGATTGCACGTGTGAAAGTGTTACGACATAATTTGCTGTGCTATCGTGTCGATACCAGAACAGCACAAAATCAGGTTGACTTTGCTGATAGCGCTCTGCGGAGTAAAACTAGAATCGAGCCCGTCGAACGTGCGTATATGGCTCGGCCTTTGAACACCCTTTTCGACTCGATGAGCTTTGCTACCTTTCTTGAAGACTTTGATATGATAGACACGATAAGCTCGCATAGGACAGGACTACTGGAAGAGAATAGATGGATACGGCTACATCAGGAGGCGTGCAAAGTCCCAAGTTCTACGAATGTCCCCGTGGATATCACCCGATGTGAGCAATTCAAACTTCTGCTATGCCGAATTATTTTTACACGTCCCGTGGTGATTATTAGAAGATCTCCCTCAAACCGATGACGAATGCATAGCCTTTTTTTTTGAGCTGCAAGAAAATAATCTTGACAGCGAGGTACTCCAGGAATCTAATGCTAAGATAATTCGTCAACATTGCCTAGATCTGCTTAAAAACTCGAAAAATCTCATTGCTGTGAGCAGTTCCCGCCTTCTGAATACGTTTTCGTTGAGAACTGTGGCAGCTTACTTGGAATGGCCGAAATAGTCGCGCCATCAGAACAACTTCAGACTAATCCGATTGTCAATACCTGACACCAAAGCATCCCTACTCACCGGAAGACATTGCGAAGGCCAAAACATTCGTTAAAGACTGCGTAAAGCCCTGGATGAAGGAAAGGAACAATGTTTTTAACGTGAATGCAAACCATTGCAATGCATACCGCTACCCTGTCGCGCATCTGCAAACCGGCCACCCTGGGTTTTCCTTTTCAGTACCGACCACAGTGTGCCCTGCGTACACTCTCACTCCCAGCACTACTGTCCCGGTTCCTCGGAGTACAAACTACGCGGAGACAACTCACACGCCAGCAACATGATGGATTTTTCAGCTTTGTTTCAGACGCTAAAGTAAATAAACCCTCGTTCTCAGGAAGTTTTGCCCAGAGTCTAAAGCCTCCCCCGTGCCATTGGTCCCCAGTCAAAGGCACAGGTTCCAGCTCCTCCCCGGATTCCATGTTGAACTTTCCGGGCCGTGGACAGCCAGACGTATCCGGTTTCTGTCCACTTGCGTCAAGCCGTCACCGCGATCGTAAAACGAATTCGTTACTGGTATGTCTGTCCCGTCGTAGTCCGATACCGTCCAACCCTTAAGAAATGCTGGCAGCATGAGCATGGCGCCCGAAAATGCCAAGATCCCTCTCAGGACTCACACAGTGCCTCGCAGACCTCACTCAAAGTTGTATGGTTTGGCATCTTCGTACTGCCCGGCTTGCCAGCTCCCATCGAAATAAACCGCACACATATCCCGCCTACGACATACCCATCAGGGCATGGAGTGGTTTTTGTTGCACCAAAAATGATGCAGCCGGTAAGTCAGGGTTAGAGCGCCAGGGCAGTACTGAGGTCTTCGTGCGATATCCTTTGCAGGCTCCACCCAAATTATGTACCACATCCAATTTTGGGTCAATCTTTTGGTACAAATCTGGGCTTAAGGAACAGCTCGGCTCCCACTGGTTTGGAGCTTCGAGTGAACATGGCCAATGAGCTGACGCCAGTGTGCTCTCGCTCAGAGTGGGCGGTGGGCCGGAGCTCCTTAGCACGGCGCCCCTAGCGCAGGAGATCCCAACCCTGCGCTAGGCGATAACTTCACCCTAACTCTGCCCCAGGGGCCTCGGACTATCTGTGATTGGCGAATGTCTCCAAATATAGCACTCTCAGACACATGCACACACACATGCAAACGTACACGCACACACAGTCCATACAGAACACTACACACGCCGCGCACCTCCTGCGGGTCCTCGCTCGCGCCACGCTGCGCTTTGTGAAAAGCAAATCGCACTGCATACAAATCTCAATATATTATTTTATTTTTTTCTACCAATGGAAAGTCCGGATTTGCGTCCCGTTTTGGGTGCCAGAAACGCAGATACACACACGGATTCGTCGACAAGGGGCTTTGACTAGTCGGCGCCGCCCGCTTTGCGGGCGGAGGTATATGGTCAGATGCATCCCGTTGCGCTCGCTTCGCAGCTCGCTCCACTACTCGCCAAGGGCCGCCTTCGCTGCGCTCGGCAGGTGCCGAGGATTTGGGTCTGTGTATAATTTAAAAATGTTTCATCAAATTCATGTTAGCCACAGAACTCTATTATCCACTAACTCACTTACTCACTCACTCACGCTGCTTCAAACCTACTCACCCACCTACAAGGCTCACTCACTCACTCACTCACTCAGTCACTCACTCTCCCTCTCTTACTCGCACGCACACAGCCGCACCCGTATTTCCACACAATGTACCAAACGCTCACTCACCAACGCATTCACGCATGCACGCTTACAATTTCCATTTCTATTATTTTATGATACATGTTAGGATCACGCGATCAAACGCTCACTAATATACTTTCACCCAAGCCAAATCACAACAGACTTTTTGGTCTTGCACACGTGAAAATACATGTCCAGCCAAGTATACTATTTAGGCACGTAGCTGACCAAAACAAATGCTGTGTCCTTGTTCATACCTAATTTTCCTGCTATCATGATAGGCCATAGTTTAAGGCAACGTGCAAGCTGAGCGTTCTGCAATTCACGTACCTCGTACGCATCTATCTACTACGCCTGCCTTCTAGATGTACATGCGCGTTCTAGTACGTTTGCCTTCAGCTCTACATGTGTGTTCTAGTTCACCGCACATGCATTCTAGTCCACCACAGAAACGATGACACAACTCTATTTGCGTACTCACGGAAATGCACGTACGTACACGCGTGTGAAACCCTCTTGTACTCAGCGTCAACGTTACCAACCAAGCTATCCTGAGGTGTACTGATTCGCTCGTTTGTACTTGTACTTGTGCTTATCTTGCGTGTAGTTGTGTCCTGTGTATGCTCATGTAATGCAGACGCTCTTCTCACGCAAGCAATTTATAGTTTGCAGGGACCACCCGCACGTGACCCACGTGTTAGCTTTATTCGCTAGACGAAAGCGGGAGCGTGGGTGTGTTTAGCATCGGGGATACCGAAATAGGGGTGAAGCGTGCATACCGAGCAGTGACACACCCACATTGTGCATGTACGCAATCATCCTTCTATCAAATTTTCGTTCTAGTTCTCATTTACGCCAACATGCTCAGTTAACTCATGAAGCAGACTACTCAAAGACTGAGCATCCTAGGCATGTATACACATCGCCCTTCTTCACCCTCCGTACTACTTCGGCGGAAGCACTCATGATGTAACAACATGCCGTACATCTATTCATATTTCCGTAATAATGTAACAATAACAGATTTCTATTGGAAATAAATGCTTCATTTACAGTCAGTCACTCTTAACCTATTCCTGCTGTTTATGTGCACATGCCGAGCGAAGACGGGCTTTGGCGAATAGTGGAGCGAGCTGCGAAGCGAGCGCAACGGGTTGTATCTAACCATATACCTCCGCCCGCAAAGCGGGCGGCGCCGACTAGTCAAAGCCCCCTTGTCGACGAACCCGTGTGTGTGTATCTGCGTTTCTGGCACCCAAAACGGGACGCAAATCCGCACTTTTCATTGGTAGAAAAGCGTTTTTTTCGTAACCGGCCATTGGGCATAAAGTGGAAGAACGGCCTGTCATTGGTCGAAAAGCATAGAATAGATGCAAACTCGCGTCCGTTTTGTGCACATATTGCACGCTCTTTTGTGAATCGGAATATATAGCTTTTTGTATGCATGTTTATTGAAATGAAGTGCCAACGCTGCTGCGCCATGATCGAGCTGCCGCACGCGCCGCCGCTACGCCAAGCACCAGCGCAAGGTGCAACGGCAGCAACGCCAGGAGCACCGAGGATTTGGGTCTGTGTATAATTTAGAAATGTTTCATCAAATTTTAGCTAGGCGTGTAGTATCTCTACTTGCGAATATCTCGAACTTCAACAGATTAATTTTGTACGAAGGCATAAATCTATCACGTTTGATGTTTACTGTAAAGCATATTCGTCAGCATCTTATTTCGACTAACTGGTCTCATTTACACGTACGCATGAACTTGAGCTCCCTCACATGCAGAACATAAATAATACCTCAATATACTTTCAGTGATATGCACGCACGTAACCACTTGGATCACACATCCGCACTCCATTCACGTTGTATTCACAGTCTGAAATCGTGGTTGTCAATATGTGTACAAACTAATTTTCGCTGTATTAGCAATTGTAAAGAAGAACAAAACGTCAAACATATTACAATCACTCACTTACTCACTCGCCCAATCCAACTCACCCACTCACTCACATAAGTCTATTACCCACATAATCACTCACTCAGTCAAGCACTCCAACTCACCCACTCACTCACTCACAGAACTCTATTACCCACTAACTCACTTGCTCACTCACGCTGCTTCAAACCTACTCACCGACTTACACGGATCACTCACTCACAGAACTCTATTACCCACTAACTCACTTGCTCACTCACGCTGCTTCAAACCTACTCACCGACTTACACGGATCACTCAGTCACAGAACTCTATTACCCACTAACTCACTTGCTCACTCACGCTGCTTCAAACCTACTCACCGACTTACACGGATCACTCACTAACAGAACTCTATTACCCACTAACTCACTTGCTCACTCACGCTGCTTCAAACCTACTCACTCACTCACTCACTCACTCACCCACTCACTCATTCACTCACTCATTCACTCACTCATTCACTCACTCACCACTCACTCACTCACTCACTCACTCACTCACTCACTCATTCACCACACACACACACACCTCTCTCTTACTCGCACGCACACAGACGCACCCGCATTTCCACACAATTTACGAAACGCTCACTCACCAACGCATTCACGCATGCACGCTTACAATTTCCATTTCTATTATTTTATGATACATGTTAGGATCACGCGATCAAACGCTCACTAATATACTTTCACCCAAGCCAAATCACAACAGACTTTTGGTCTTGCACACGTGAAAATACATGTCCAGCCAAGTATACTATTTAGGCACGTAGCTGACCAAAACAAATGCTGTGTCCTTGTTCATACCTAATTTTCCTGCTATCATGATAGGCCATAGTTTAAGGCAACGCAAGCTGAGCGTTCTGCAATTCACGTACCTCGTACGCATCTATCTACTACGCCTGCCTTCTAGATGTACATGCGCGTTCTAGTACGTTTGCCTTTCAGCTCTACATGTGTGTTCTAGTTCACCGCACATGCATTCTAGTCCACCACAGAAACGATGACACAACTCTATTTGCGTACTCACGGAAATGCACGTACGTACACGCGTGTGAAACCCTCTTGTACTCAGCGTCAACGTTACCAACCAAGCTATCCTGAGGTGTACTGATTCGCTCGTTTGTACTTGTACTTGTGCTTATCTTGCGTGTAGTTGTGTCCTGTGTATGCTCATGTAATGCAGACGCTCTCTCTCACGCAAGCAATTTATAGTTTGCAGGGACCACCCGCACGTGACCCACGTGTTAGCTTTATTCGCTAGACGAAAGCGGGAGCGTGGGTGTGTTTAGCATCGGGGATACCGAAATAGGGGTGAAGCGTGCATACCGAGCAGTGACACACCCACATTGTGCATGTACGCAATCATCCTTCTATCAAATTTTCGTTCTAGTTCTCATTTACGCCAACATGCTCAGTTAACTCATGAAGCAGACTACTCAAAGACTGAGCATCCTAGGCATGTATACACATCGCCCTTCTTCACCCTCCGTACTACTTCGGCGGAAGCACTCATGATGTAACAACATGCCGTACATCTATTCATATTTCCGTAATAATGTAACAATAACAGATTTCTATTGAAATAAATGCTTCGTTTACAGTCACTCACTCTTAACCCAGTCCTGCTGTTTACGTGCTCCTTACGTTGCTGTTCACGCTGCATCTTGCGCTGGTGCTTGGCGTATCGGCGGCGCGTGCGGCAGTTCGATCATGGCGCAGACTTCACTTCCAATAAACGTGCATACAAAAGCTATATATTACGTTTTATACCAAAATGTGCATACAATGGTGCGCATAAAACGGACGCGAGTTTGCATCTATTCTATGCTTTTCGACCAATGACAGGCCGTTCTTCCACTTTATGCCCAATGGCCGGTTACGAAAGACCGCTTTTCTACCAATGAAAAGTCCGGATTTGCGTCCCGTTTTGAGCGGCAGACAGCACAAACACACACCTTCGTCGACAAGGGGCTTTGATGCTTATGATGAATGCTTGAAAATACAGAGCTTGACCCTGTAAATGCCGCTACTTGTGTTTGCATGCCGCCGCTGCAATTCTATCGAGCTATTTAGCGTGAAGGTTCTTTCTAGCGGAAAATATGAGAGTGAATGCCGCCGATCGTTCCGCTCCCAACCGATAATAGAGAAGTTTGATTCAACCGCAGCAGTGTTCGGAAACACGGTGGCGAGGGTACCACAGAACTGTTGAAGCGTATTAAGCGCCCACCTAACAGCATCCAGGAGGATGCTGGTAGGGTCTTTCCAATAGTACACTTTCGTGAAGCTGAGCGCAATACTTCATCTTTCCGAATAGCAATCACAAACGCCTGGCGATCGGTCTCAATTTGCTGTAATTGCTCTGGTGTCATCCAGCACGCTCGAGTCGCGGCTTGTGCTTACCAATAAGCTCGCACAATGCAGTAATGTGTGTTTGCAAGTACGTCGGTGAGCCTAGGGGGTACAGTAGATCTACGGCGTTTGCGTGTTTGTGACGTGCGAGTAGTTATACTAACGAAAAGTCCAGCAATCAATCTTGCAACTGAGCGTTGACATCCAGTGATGCTGGAATGGAGTTCTCAGGTTGGGCAGCATCTCCACAGTGGCGCTGACAGACTTGTGAGCGCCTCGATGTCCACAATAAGGACTTGAAAGGAGGTGGTTTCATTCAGGAGGTTGCTTTGAAAATAAAATTTGCCGATGTCATTTGGCGATTTAAAAAGGAAAGGTAATTTATCTTACCTTTCCTTTTTTAAATCGCCAGATAAATTGACCGGCTTTCCTTTTTAAGTGGCCTGTCCATGGGATTCAGCGCGCGGCCAACATGGAGAGATTTATCCATGTTGAAGGCAGGAGTAGTCGACAGATGTGCCAGCCACCTCGGGAGCCAAACGAGTCTCACGGCTGCCCGACTCCGTGGATAGGCGTCCAAGCAGCAGCGTGATTCGAGGTCATGCCTTCGCCACCGTTGAAAGATTGAAATGCCTCCAATCTATCCGCGGTGCTGCTCGTTCGTGACGTGCTCTCGATGATTCTTTGGAGCTCGGCCGAAAGGTGGCATGTTTTTTTCTGTTTGGACGAAGAGACAGATTTTGATCCCGAACTCTGTTCGCAAGGACGGACAAGAAGTGGACAAGTGGGCTTTCACCATTCGGGCGTCGTCCTGTCGTCACATACAGCGCCCAAGTGTCGTGACACGGTTGGGCGCACAGCAAGGTACGTGTGCGACAGCTGATCAGGAGCTTTTGGCTGTTTGAGCGTCTTGTTCCCCCCTGGTGCTGAGACCACTTAGGCTATGTACACACCACCACCACCATGTGCTCGTCCTCTTTGTCTGTTCGTGCACAGCAATGCCGTGCCTCTGCACTACCGCGATCAGTGTTGTGTCACTGGTGTGCTCTCTGGATCCTTGCCCCTGATGTCTTGTCCGTCCGAGATTAGCGATCGCTCCATTCGACAATTTGCTACCCTGCGAGCAGATACAAATAGTTCCTCTCTTCAGCATGAAGGTCTACGGCATGTTCATGATGGCTGCGGCCATGGCCAGCGTGGTATCCGCCGGCTCGGGCAAGATCTGCGATATGGACCCGGTCCCCGCCACGGAAGCTCCGACGACCGCGGTTGACATCCCGGCTGTGACCCAGACCGAAGCTCCCGTGACTGCTGTGGACATCCCCGCGGTGACCCAGACGGAAGCTCCTGCTACCGAGACGGACGCTCCTGTGACCCAGACGGACGCTTCGGTGACGCAGGATGACGTCGCCGGCGATGCCGATGATGCTACGCAGGACACGACGCAGACCATTTCGGGTGGTACCCAGTCGACTGCTGGCACCGTGAGCCACGCGTACTCGTACACGGGCTCCAACTGCGGTGGCGCTGGCTTCACGTACGACATGGTGACGGACATCGGTTCGTGCTCCAAGACGCCCGTGACCACCACCAGCCCCGTGTCTCCTTTCGATGACGATGTCACGGTCTCTTTCCGTGGTCCTATGACCATCCACAACATCGTGGTGTTCGACGGCAACAACGGCTCGTGGAGCAAGGTCTCGTCCTACGAGAACGGCGGTGCCGCCACCAACATGGTGTTCCTGAACAACAACAACATCGACTACACTGGCGCTGGCTCCCGGAGGGTTTCGCCAAGGCTGACGGCACGGGTGTCGCCACCGAGTCTACCTCGTTCAGCGGCACCCTGGCATCGGCCTCGAACCCTGGCAAGCAGTCGATCCTTGCTGATGAAAACACTGGTGCTGAGGTGCACATCATGACCGAGAACCAGTGCGGCGTGGACGTGGAGTGCAAGGGCGCTTACGACACCGACGGCACGGCCTTCCAGGGCTGGGCTGGCGGCAAGAAGATCTTCATCGCCAAGCTGTCGATGGAGGAGGGCGGCTCGCCGAACGTGCCTGCCATGTGGATGCTGAACGGTCAGGCCACGCGCTCGGGCCAGTACCAGTGCAACTGCCGTGGTGTCGGCCCGGCCGGTGGATGCGGTGAACTTGACATCGTCGAGGTGCTGGAGAAGGACACGAGCTACGTGGCCACTCACTACTACTTCTACGATGGCACATACAACCCTGGTAACGACCAGTTTGCGCCGCGTCCGACGGACGGCCCCGCCACGTTCGTGACCATCATTGACGAAGAGTACGGTGTCAAGGTTCTGCAGATTGGCGAGGACGACTTCGACTTCAGCTGCGGCTCTATCACGTCGGATGTTGTTTCGCAGTGGGAGAGCGCTGAGTAGACTCTTAGAGTCTCTCGTTGTATAGCCAGCTTCAATAGCTTATACTTCCAGTGTTCCCCGATCGCAGGGTAGATCGCAATACAGGTTTTTGACGTCATAACATTTGCAATGCATTTTGCGCCATCTCTCATGATTTCGTGATGTTTACTTTCCGGGTGATGGCGGCCACGAAGTCTGTCGTTGTCTACTGGACAGACGTGAAGTCAATGACAACCTTGGAGAGCTGGAGCTGATGCTGCGTGTATTCTACACCGGCCATGTCCAAAAGCCGTCGTGACGCCACAAATTTCCAGCTAAGTTTTAACACAGTGCAAGTCAAACAAGAAGGGTAAGCTGTCATATCCTATGCAGTCGGATGCCCTTGTCTACAGGCGCCACGTACTCGTGATTGTACTTGTCAGAGCAGTACACGACTCGTGAAATGCCACTCTAAGCACACAGTCGCATCGTATTTTTCGTCAATTAGCATTGCCACCAACCCGTCAGTCAGTCATTCAAGCGAGAGAACTCTCGACAACTTAAAGTACCTGGATAATAAGCTTGGCGCATTCGTTGCAAGGGAACAACGCCACATAAATCTAAACGAAGGATTATGACGAAAGCTCATGATGGATCAATAGGGGTAAACTGTTGAATCGTACCGTGCATCCTTTGACGTCAGTCGAGTTCTTGTTCAGAATCGCGTTCATTTCTGCATGGCAAACATACTGTTCACAAAAGCAACATCAGTTTATCAACGAATACAAATCGGCAACAGCAGTGTAACCTACCGGGTATTTCGTATCAAGCGGTGAGCCGGTCGAGCTCTCACGAGCCCACGGCAGATCGTCGTCGTCACATCCATTCGGTAAACCGTTGTATCCGATCCCGACAATCTTCTTCTCCGGATTCACAATGCTAAACACAGTTACCACAATACCTGCCGTCAATTGCCACCACCTTCGCCTTCCCAAGACAGTTTCCTCGTACCAAGCCCCGACTTGTGTGGAAGGATCTACTACCCAACAACATCAACACATCAATCACCGCACAACACACATCAATTAAGACCTTTTCCCACCTTTGGAGCGCATCGCGCTGAGGAACGCAACGCTCATAAAGTAATCGTCCCACGACAAGTAGCCCGAGCGCTTTTGAACGGCCGTCGGTATTGCTGGTACCGGAGGTGGAGTTTGTGCAGCAGTCTGGACGACTTCACCGCTCTCGCTCGATTCGGAGCTCTCACTTTCCGCCGCGTCACTGGACTCCGCCCGGGTCTTGGCCCTGGCCTTGCCATTCTGTTTCTGCGGCGGAGAGCTAGCGTTGGCCAGCGCCACGGACGCCCCGACGTGCGCCTCGCGACTCTCGGCCTCCACCCACTCCGGGTGCTTGCCCACCACGTGCTGCACCAGGTTGGTGTAGCCGCGCTTGAGTCGCTGGGACCGGGTCTTGCCGCACTTGCAGCGGAACGTCGTGGGCACGTCCGCGTCGTCCTCGGCGCCTTCCTGCCGACCCACCTCCGTGTAGAACAGTTCCATGATCTGTCGGCCACTAAGCTTCATTTCCGCCAATAATTATCGGAAATACTGAAGTATGAGGGCGATAGTTGCAATTTCAGCTAAGGGTGGAATTTCAAAGAGGATTTTTAACAAATGAACGAATAGAATGTCCACTGACGTCCTCCTTGGTTACGAGGAGGACAATATCGATATGGAAGTGGTCTACACAACGGAGACGTTGAGCGAGATACGCTCCATGGCCACCTGGAAAGCTTGGAGTTCCTCGACGCTGTACAGCTCGCAGCCGAAACGGGACTGCATGATGCCGAGGAACACTCGAATGCCAAGCGGGATGGCCTTGTCGTTGAAGTCGTAGTGGTTCGAGTGCAGCGCGCGCGACTTGTCCGAATCGCCATCTTCCTTGGTGCCGAGGAAGAAATAACAACCCTTGCGTTCCTGCAGGAAGTACGAAAGTCTTCGGCCGCCATGAGCGGCAAGCCTTGCTCGCTCACGTACAGCCCAACGTCCATGGCGACCTGCTGAACTTGGCGTGTCTCCTCATGCGGGTTAATCACAGGAGCGTAGCCATCCAGGAAGTGCACGTTGGCTGTCGCGCCGTAGGCTGCGCACGTTGAGTGCACCAACTTGGCCACGCGATCCTTGATCTTGTCGGCAATTTGAAGGTCGAAGTCACGAATGGTCCCAGCGAGGTAGACGCGTGACGGAATGACGTTGTTGGCGTCGCCGCCACGGAACTGTGTAACCGAGACTACAGCCGTGTCCATTGGCGCCAGCGAACGACTTACAACGGATTGCAGCGATTGAACCACGGCTGCGCCTGCGAGAATCGGGTCGACGCACTGCTGCGGCGCAGACCCGTGGCCTCCGATACCATGGATATCAATGGAGAATTCCACTTCGTGCGCCATGACTGCCCCAGGACGTACGTGAACGCTGTAGAGCGGGAAAGGTGCATTGTGCAAACCATAGATTTCGTCCACATCCTCTAGCGCGCCGTCCTCAATCATCTTCTTGGCTCCACCTGGACCCTCCTCAGCCGGTTGGAACACAAAGCGTACGAACGTGTCTTTGGGCAACAAGTGTGCGCTTCGTACCACCATGGCGCAGAGTCCTAACACCATCACCATGTGACCATCATGACCGCACATGTGAGCAGCTGCAGACACAGTTTGAACCTCGTCCTGGTCGTCGCCAGTATCGTTAGCTGGCGGCGGCGCGCCGACAGTCGTGGTTGTAGTGGTGGTTGGCATCGGGAGCACGGTGGTCGCGGTGGCATCCATGTTAACGTTGGGGTTCGTGTCACAATTGCCGGTGGCGGCAATGCCATTGGAATCCGTTGAAGGCTCGGAGCTCAAACTCACATCGTCCACATCTCCAGCCTTCGCCGGCGGCGGGTTGTGCTTTTTCGCTTCTTGCGTTTGCGAAGCTCCTTGCGACCCTTCTTTGCGTCGAGCAATATGGCAAGTGCTCGTTCAATTCCTCAATGGGAAGCGCATCCATATCCGCACGGAACGCCAGCACGGGAAGCTTCCGTTTGTCAGAGGGAGAGATGGTTGCATTTTCGTAACATACATCGACCACAAGCCCAGTAGACGCCATGACGCGAATGTTCTTGCCAGGGATATGCAGCGCCTGCTCACAGAACCTCTTGACGAACGCTTGCGTGCGGAACTCCTGGTATCCAACCTCCGGGTATCTGTGAAAAGCACGTCGAATATCCCGCAGCATCCGCGAGAAGCCAATCCAGTCCACCGTCATGGTCTCATCCACCATTGTATTCGCCGCAGCACTCGCCGCGGCCGCCGCCACCGCCGCCTCGTTCTCCACGCTCACCACATCCACGCCTTCCATCGGTGTGTCTGACACTGCAACTGCAGCAGCAACCGCAGCAGCGTTGGACGACGCAACCGACGCAACCAACGCCGCTTCCAGTGCACTGGTCGAGGTCTGGGTCTTGCTCTGCATGAAGCTCTTGAGGAACGGCGTCACCTTGGCTAGCAGTGCATGCAAGCCCTGCTTCCACGGATCGTCGGGCGGGTACAAGCTCTTGGTATAGATCTGTATGCCGTTGGATCCGGGCGAGCGAGCACTCACTCCTCCTGCTGCATTGGCTCCAGTCTGACGGGCCGCGTTGGCGCCGGCGCCGCTGCCGTCGCCGTCGTGGCTCGAGAAGCGCATGTTCTTGCCCCGCAGGCGCTGGTCGCGGATCTCCTCGGGCGTGTCGTAGTAGCGCTTCAAAAAGTCGTCCTTCTTGAGCAGCAGCTTGCGGATGGCGGCCTCGCTCACGCCGTACTTGTCGGCCAGCTGGCGCTTGGAGATCTTGGAGTTCTCGGCGATCTGGATGATCTCCACGCGCTGCTTGTCGTTCAGGCGCTTGCCCGAGCCCTGCTTGGTCTTCTTGGCGGGCGCCTCCTGCTCGTGATCCTGCTCGTGCTCTTCCTCGTGCTCGTCGCTCATGGCTTCACGTCCGCCTTGAAGGTCGCAGCTCCGGGTCGATGACACCTAAGTGCGAAAATGCGTCGTAAAGTGCGAAGGCACGCCCTCCACACATCGCTTTCATCGTACTTTAGCGGAGGTTTGCAGTGCAGTAATGACTTGAGCTCTCCATCCGGCATATAACCCGTCTAGCATCATATAAGCCCCGACACGAAACTCAAATACAACACGGCACAACTCGAATCAACTTCGACGTGCACAGCAGTGGGAAGTTTTGCTGTAGTAGGTACTAGTATGTCGCTGGGAAACCGCGACTCAGACGCGGCGGCGGACGAGGGTGACTGGGTCTCTCGCGACGATGACGTGACGGCGATGACCGAGGCGGACGCCCAGCAGGCTGTGGCTCCGCCTGCGTCCTCCAGTGGTCAGGTGCAGAGCTCCTCGGACTTGGACGCGGACGCACGCGCCGCCGACTTGGCCGTGCTTGGCGACGCCTGCCCCATCTGTCTGCAGGCGCTGGAGGATCCGGTGATGCTGACGGGCTGCTACCACGTGTACTGCTTCGAGTGTCTGAGCACGTGGGTGCACAGTCTGGCGCTGCACGGCGTGGAGCCGCCCACCTGTCCGCTGTGCAAGGCCGAGTTCCAGGACGTATACGCGAACGTGCGGTCCGAGACGGACTTCGAGCTGTTCCGCTTCCAGGGGAGGCAGTCGGTGGATGTGGAGAGCAGGAGCAGACAGAGAGAGCATGAGGTTGCACACAGGCAGCAGCTGAGACGCCGCTCGCTGGTGTACAGGAGGCATATGCGACTCGTACGAGTGGCAGAAGCGGACGTCGAAGGGAGAGAGGCGTTTCCGAAGATGGTCAAGGTGAAAGGAGAGTACGAGGCGTGGATGGAGAGAGAGCTGGAGGCGTGCATTGGACGGGAGATCGACCTCACCGTGCTGTTGGCGATTATTCAGTGCTGTGTTAACAAGATAGCGCAGTGTGGGGCCAGGAACTGCTACGAAGAGCTGCAGACCGCACTCGAGCCGTTTTTGTACGAGGACGCAGCCCATTTCGTCCATGAGCTGGCATACTTTCTGGGCTCGAGGCTGAATTTGCAGGCGTACGACGCAGCGGTCAAGTACAGATGTGAAAACGCCGCCGAGTGCACTAACTCGCTCTGCTGCGCCGGATGCGCCGGATGAGCAGACTGCAGAAATGGGTAACAGGAAATGACTTGTGATGAAGCCCTTTTGTTCCGTGTATGGACAGGGCGAAACCTACTACAAATGTGGAAGTGTTGAACGCCTTACCGGCAGGCCATGCAAGACAGGGTCTGTTGCTGACTGCCAGCACCGCTATGAATGGAAATCCTATGCCTTGCCCAGGACAAGAGCAAGCAGGGCCATGCGAACGTACATGCCGTTCTTCATCTGGCGGAAGTAGGCAGCTCGCGGGTCGGTGTCCACCTCCTCTGCGATCTCACCCACGCGGGGCAGCGGGTGCATGATGATCATGGTGGACTTGGCCTGTGCGATGGTGGCCTTCGTGATGCGGAAGCTGTCCTTCACAGCGTTGTAGTCCGCCTCGGACTCAAAACGCTCCTGGATCGCAGCAGCAGATTGACGTACGCAACAGCGAGACACACCGGCAAGGCATGAGGAACACGCAGACAACTACACATTGGAGAGCACACAACAGAGCAAGTACCTTCTGCACGCGGGTGACGTAGAGCACGTCACTCTGGTTGATGACCGAGTCCAAGTCGGTGGTCTCGTTCTGCTCGATACCTTGCGCCGCCAGCTCGTCGTACACGTAACGGGGCATCTTCAAGCTCTCTGGGGACACGTAGTTGAACTTGGTACCGTACATGGCGAGCAGCTTGGACAGCGAGTGCACAGTGCGGCCGTACTTGAGGTCGCCGACCATAGTGACGACCTTGCCCTTCAGGTTCTCCAGGTCGCCGAACTCACTGTAGATCGTGTACAGATCCAGCATGGCCTGCGACGGGTGCTCACCGATGCCATCGCCGGCATTCAGCACGGGCTTCTCGGTGGCTTCAGCAGCGATCAGCGCGCTGCCCTTCACCGGGTGGCGGAGCACCACCACGTCCGCGTAGCACTCAAGGCAGCGGATGGTGTCATGGAGCGTCTCGCCCTTCTGGCTGCTGGACGACGTCTCGTTGACGTTGACCACCAGGCCGCCGAGACGCAGCATCGCCGACTGGAACGAGCTGCTCGTGCGCGTGGACGGCTCCATGAACACGTTGGCCAGCAGCTACAAGCAGCACGAGCGGGTCAATCCGGTGTCGTAGTCTAGCGCCACACACGCAGCCGCACGCGGCGCGTACCTTGCCCTTGAGCAGGTCGCTGGCGCCCTGCGCCTGCACCATCGCCTTCATCTCGTCCGCGACGCTCAGCACGCGCCTGTCACAGCGTAAGCCAAACACTGTGAGCCTTCTGACTGAAGAAAAACGGCGTTGCAAGCAGGCGCCAATGGCTGCAGCTTACTGGGCGCTCTGCTTGCCGAACTGCGCGATGGCCAAGATGTTCTCGCCCTGCCAGGCGCCCACCGCCGTCTTGCCGTCCAGCGTCCGTGCCGCCATTTAGCCGCTCTCTTAATTCGTGGTCGCTTCGAGTGATCCAGTCGACGACTGACTGGACGTTGGATCGGATCTACGGCGCGCTGTGATTGGTTATAACACGGAGCGAATATCCACCAATCCGAAGGTCGGATAGAGGTTGGAGCCTGCCACCCAATGCTTTTCAGAGCTACAGTCGCAACTTCCTCGACACTTGCACCAGCGGACGCCATGGCGAAGGACGATCTGCTCAAGAAGAGCAAGAAGAAGAACGGTACGGATGCCGGTGCCACCACGCATGGCAAGAGCAACGGCAAGGGCGCGGGAGTGGGCGGTTTCCAGCACCTGGGACTCAGTCCGCTCGTGTTCCGCGGCGTCATGGCCATGGGCTACAAGGTGCCCACGCCCATCCAGCGCAAGTCGCTGCCCATCGTGCTGACCGGCAAGGACTGCGTGGCCATGGCGAGAACGGGATCCGGCAAAACGGCGGCGTTCCTGATCCCCATGGTGGAGAAGCTGAAGGAGCACTCGACCAAGATTGGCGTCCGTGGTGTGGTGCTCTCGCCCACGCGAGAGCTGGCGGTGCAGACGCTGCGCTTTGCCAAGCAGCTGGCCAAGTTCACGTCGCTCAAGATCTCGCTGATTGTCGGTGGCGAAGGCATGGACCAGCAGTTCGAGGCCATTGCGGCCAACCCGGACGTGCTGGTGGCCACGCCCGGTCGACTCATGCACCTTCTGCAGGAAATCTCGGACTTTAACCTCAAGTCGGTCGAGTACGTGGTGTTCGATGAGGCTGATCGCATTTTCGAAATGGGGTTCGCCGAGCAGCTGCAGGAGATTCTTAAGAACATGCCGACCAGTCGACAGACGCTGCTGTTCTCTGCTACGCTGCCCAAGGCATTGGTGCAGTTTGCTCGTGCTGGTCTGAGCGACCCGGAATTGATTCGTCTGGATGTCGAGAGCAAGATCTCGGAGAACCTGAAGATGGCCTTCTTCACGGTGAGATCGCTGGACAAGCCTGCCTTGTTCCTGTACATGGTGCGCGAGTTTTTGCCGAAGGATGACCAAACCATTGTGTTCGCGGCTACTCGTCACCACGTGGAGTTCCTCCACGCGCTACTGGCGGCGAACCACATCGAGGCCTCGTGTGCTTATGGTGACATGGACCAGGCCTCGCGCAAGATCAACCTGGGAAGTTCCGTGCCAAGAAGACAAAGCTGCTTATTGTCACAGACGTTGCGGCTCGTGGTATTGATATTCCTCTGCTGAACAATGTGTTCAACTACTCCTTCCCTCCTACCGCCAAGCTGTTTGTGCATCGCGTGGGTCGTGCAGCTCGTGCTGGTCGTAGTGGTACGGCGTACAGCTTCGTGGACCCGGATGAGACGCCTTTCATGGTGGACCTGCACTTGTACATCGGACGGCGCCTTGAAGACTCTTCGCCCGAGCAAAGCGCTGGCACGAAGCCTTACTCGCTCAACACAATGCGTGTGGAGGATGTGCACTATGGTGCGTTCCCGAACGAGCTTATCGATCAAGAGACTGAAGCTATTCAGGAGATGGTGCGCAGCCACCCGCAGGTGGAGCCCCTTGTGAAGGTGTGCGACAATGCCTACAAGGCGTATGCACGTACTCGTGCTGACCCGTCGAAGTTGTCAATCCGTCGAGCTAAGGAGCTTGTTGTAAAGAAGGTGCACCCTCTTTTTCAGAAAGAGTATGTGCTCGACAAGTCAAAGGCTGAGAAGGCCGCGTATATTGACTCGTTGCAGACATTCCGCCCCCTCAGACTATCTTCGAAATTGCGTCTGGTGCACATTCTTCTGCCAAGCGTTCGTCGCCTGGTGTACAGATGATGGTGAAGAAGCGTAAGTTGCATGGAAAAATTATTTCTACGGAGACGACTAAGGCGGCGGACGTGGCTAAGGCAAAGGAAGACGCAGCTGCACTTAATGCTGCGGCTGATAAGGAGGAAGCCGCAGAAACTGTTGCTGAAGGATTGAAACATGCGAAGAAGCAGGAGAATGGTGACAATGACACCGAGGGGGCAGAGACAACCGAAGAGGCTTCAGCTGCAGTACTTCCCCAAAAGAAGAAGGCGTTCTTCCTGTCTAAGCATGAGCGCAAACAGCTGAAGAAGCGTGTGGCTGCTGGCGAGAAGGAGGAAGACATCGTGAAGGAGTTCACCGCGGCTAAGGAGCAGCAAGCAAGCAACGTTGGTGGTAGCAAGGAACAGGAGGTGAGCGAGGGTGCGTCGCAGTCGTTCAAGGATGACGATAATTACATCGGCTACATGAAGGACGGCGAGTACACGACCGAGGGTTTCCTTGCTAAGAACACTGACGGTGGCAAGGTGAATGCTTTTGCCGAGGCGCGGTTGGAGGAGGCGATCCTGGACGTTAACCCAGATGAGGCTATCGAGATGAACAAGAAGCGACGCATTCTGCACTGGGATGTGCGCAAGAAGAAATTCGTCAAGACCACGGCTGGTGAGCTTACAAGTCAGGGTACGCTTAAGCGACGTAACGAGAGTGGCGTGAACGTGCGCAAGAAACAACAGGTTGGTGAAGTATACCGCAAATGGCAGCAGAAGCAGCACAAGCGTGTGGCCGGCGGCGGTGAAGAAGTGGACGACGAGGATGAGTCCGGACGCAAGTTGGACTACCGCAATGGCAAGAAGCCGCGCGCTGGTGCCGCCATGGCTAAGCGCAACAGTGTAAACAAGTTCGCAAAGGACGAGTTGCTGAGCGAAGGAAGATTCGCAAGGAAGAGAAGCGCAAGGCTCGCTCGCGTGGTGCGAAGGTGAGCTCCGGTGCCCAGTCGAAGCGTGGTAAGGGTAACATCAAGGGTAAGAGCCACGGCGCGCCGACTAGAAGCAAGGCTATCATCAAGCGGCGGTAAGATGACGCGGACTTCAGCTTTCTGGCGCCTCCTACTTGCGCTGCAGCTGTAACGAAGAAGCTCCAGAACCGACTAAATAATATAGAGATGTTTGTTGATTCCTTCATCGCAAAGTTCTCCCAACCTTGGGCTCCACCACAATGTGGTAGAGGCATATCGATGTTGAGTGGATCTCTTCATTTTCAGATTATTAGTATGTACGCACGAAAGGAACTGCAGCCTGCAACCACAGCTTTGGCTGTAACTAGTTAGGTTGTGAGATCCAGAAGGGCACGTAAGAAGATGTTTGGTCACGTGAAGACTTGGTTATCTATCACCACTAAGAGCATGGGCACTGAAACAGGACCCAGCGATCAATGTCTCAGCCGCAAGAAGGCTAAATGGCTCTCAAGAGACTTCAGCTCGATGCGCCAATGTCACTTCTGCCACCGCGCTGTTGAATCGACGAGACCGTCCTGCAATCAATTACCACTGGTAATTTACCAGTGAATGGCAACTGACATCGATGATTGCAAGATCGCTGATTGACTTGGGCTGATCCAACACGTGGTGGCGCAACAAAAGTACAATGTTTTCGGTCATCCTCGCGTCGAGAATGGCTTCCTGAAATTGTTTAAGAAATACAACGCGTGCCTTTGGCCCGAAGAAGCTCTGAAATTCGAAAATGAGAGCTGCCTGAATAATATTTAGTGAATATGCCAAGCTCAAAAATCTGAACCGCTCAAGAAAGTTCGCGCGCGGGCGAATTTCCTGAGCGGTTGTAGATCCCTGGCAGACACTCAGGGCTATTTTGCTTCGCAAAACTTTGGGGCGCGTTTGTTGTCGATCATGGTTAACATCCACCCACGCTCAAGCTTCTTATTCGCTAGAATACACGTCGAGATGGGACGAAGGCACCTTTCTTCATCGGCGGCAACAAAATCCATCGGTATGCTTGTTGCCCCGACCGTATTGCAGGCAGTTGCAGCGTACGCTTAGTGGCAGCGACTTGTTCAAGATCGTCATCGCTTTCACTTTCTGTCTTGGCTTCCTCGACATTGCTGCTGTTACTGCGGTTCAGATTTTCTCCTCCTCAGCTTTGTGCTGGCATGTAATACATTCGTGCAACCTTTTCAACCGAGGGAGACGACACAAGCAACACGCGGGGACTTTAAGGCATAAGGAAGGTATTATGTTATACGGTCGTAACGGTACATCCAACAACTGTATCTGACTATTGGTTTTCAAAACCAAAACATTTCATCCATAACGATTCTGGCGGGGATTATCTTTTGCAAAATAGGACCCGGAGTAGCATCCTCCCTTAACTCTAAAAATAAATTTCAGAGAACAGGTTGGGCTTGATGATGTATGCGCCTTGAGGCTATGACGTGCTATAGAGCAAGTATTCGACAGGATCCCCGCATTTCAATGGCACACTATACTATACAGTAATATTGTAGGTTCTACTCAAAATTGCATTGGGCGATTGGTTGAATCGCCGGAGTCGAATCGCCCGGCAATCGCCCACGGCATACAAAGGCGTATATATTCGTTTAAGTACGATGTGGACTGGGTCTTCCAGCAGGATCATGCACTTTCTATGATATCCGGCGATTGCCAATTGACTGGAGTTTGTATGGAGCGATTGGGCCAATAGCCCATAATCGTCAAACTTGGCCGAACTGCACAATACCGATTTCCATGATGGGTGGCTAAACTATTTCATTGCTGATAGCAACGTGTGCAATCCAGAAACGTAAGGGGCTCCAGTGAATTGTGTCATCAAAGCAAATATTCATTCGCACTAGATATTTCTGCAACCGAATACTCATCGCCTCGCAGGATTCACAGCTGCTGTCTGCAGGCAACGCGCAGTTTACCACGGAAGAACGTCGCCCTTCTGGAAATGGTACATCTGCAGCGGGTCCTCAAGCTTGGCGTTGTCAATGATACGCACCATACCGGCCACGCTGTCCTTGGGCGACACGACGCCCGTGAAGTTCACGATGGCCGTGTTGACGAAGCCAGGTGCAGCAGCAGGCAGCCGATCTTCTCCTGTTTCAGGTCCAGCGCCAGGCTCTGCGTGACCATGTTCAGCGCAGTCTTCGACGCCCGGTAGCCGTACGAGCCACCGGAGCCGTTGTCAGCAATGCTGCCCATACGGGACGTGACCTGAGCCACAAAGGCCTCGCCGTGGGCGGCCACCGCGAGCCGCAGGTTGGGCAGGAAGGCGCGCGACATGAGGAAGGGCCACAGCGTTCACCTCGAACTGACGCATCATGTCCTCCTTGGTGGTGAGGTCCAGGCCGCCACCACTGGAGATGCCTGCGTTGTTAATGAGCAGGTCGATGGACACGCCCTCGAGCGCCTTGGCAGCCGCCAGAATCGACTTCTCGTCGCCCGTATCCAACGCAAGCAGCTTCCACGGCGACAGCTTATTCAACTACATACACAGAGACGTATAACCAAAAATGTTAGTGAACACTCTAGACTAAAACTTTAGAAGAAGCAATTAAAGCTGAGCCGTACGTCGTCGGCAGCGTCCACGTTGCGAGCCGTGCCGATGACCTGCCAGCCCTGCTTCGTGTAGTGCTGCGCGAAGGCCAATTCGATGCCGCGGTTGCTGCCAGTGATCAACACCGTCTTGCTAGTCGCCATTGCTCAGTGTTTATTGGTGGTCGTAACACTCAAGAGTGAAAAAGAGGAAGTTTGGTTCACTTCTCGAACGACACACGTTTTTGTAAAAGTGCCATTATCCCATTTGACTTCTCAGTAGTCAACAAAACGCACTATCTCCTAACGCTCCCGACTGCCTCGTGCGCCCGATCCACTACGAGGATACGCCACGCAAGCACTATCGCCTTCGTCATGCGGACTCTGCGCCTGCTCCTGCTGCCACTCGCGCTCTCCTGGTCGCTCTCGGCCGCCGAGCCGACCACCCACTGCGTCAAGTGGCGCGCCACCGCCAACTGCGACCCGCACGGCCAGCGTGAGGCCGCCCGGGACGCCGCGTGCGCACAGACGATCCCGTCCGGCCAATCCGGCTACTGCGAGTGCGAGGACCGCCGCCGCGTGCGCGAAGTGGACTGCGACCACCATCCGTTCACCTGCGAGGAGGCCTGTGCGCAGGACTCGTCAGCCGAGCTCTCCTGTATGCGTCAAAACCTGTTAATTTAGTGAATTAAGTAGTAAAATAATTCCTTGTTGGTGATTCTTGTGACAGACCCGCAGGGATTCGAGCACGTGACGTGCGGCAGCTCCATCAAGCTGGTGCACGAGCCCAGTCGCTATCGACTGCACTCGCACGAGATCGCGTACGGCAGCGGCAGCGGCCAGCAGTCGGTGACTGCGCACATGGCCCGGAACGACGTCAACGGCTACTGGCTCGTGAAGGAAGGAGAGTCCCAGCCGGCCTGCGAGGTCGGCAAGCCCATTGAGTGCGGCGCCACGATCCGGCTCGAGCACATGCAGACCAAAAGGAATTTGCACTCGCACCACTTCAAGGCCCCGCTCACGTCGAGCCACATGGAGGTGAGCGCGTTCGGAGTGGCTGGGGAGGGAGACGTCATGGACTCGTGGGTCGTCGAGTGCCAGGAGAGCATGCAGTGCACGGCCGAGGACCAGTGTGAAGACGACAGACTTTGGAAACGAGGCAAGCTCGTGCGCTTGCGCCACCGCGCCATGAACTTCCTGCTCTACACCACGTCCAAGACGCGCTTCGATGACAGCAACTGCCCGCGCTGCCCGATCAACGGCCAGCAGGAAGTTAGTGCTGCGCCCGAACGCACGGAAGATACGCTTTGGTTTGCTGGCGAGGGCATCTACGTCACAGAGTAGAGAGTGTGAATGGCAGAATGAGTGGACGAAGCGTAGACAGACTTCGAACCACCATAACATTTAAACCCAAGCTTGCCCCGAAGCATGCTCGCGTCGGTAAATAAACCAGCTCAATGGCCGGTTTCATTGTGTCACCTTTACCAATTACTTCCAAGTAGATCCGTCAATTAAATCACTTCAAACCCGTCATCGTCTAGTGAGAATTTCATCGCTTCGTCACACTGGAGAAAGACCATCGGCACGCCGCCCTGGTTTTCAGGCATATCGAAAAGTGCTTTCATCAATGCCTTCTCTTCTTTGAGCAGGGTCTGGACGAATGCACATGACGTAGCGTTTCTTGTCGATACTCGCGCGCAGCATTTCAACACATCATGCATTCCCAACGCTTTCTCCAGGCGTGCTGCTAGCTCTAGCATGTATGACCGGGCTGCTTTCTTGTACCAGCGGATAGCTTGGCTTTCAAGTTTCAGTAGCTTGCCGATAGTTTCGCGCAAATAAGTCTCTTTGACTTGGTCGATCGTTGAATTTAAAGTATTTTTCAGGTGCGTGGCAGGTGATTCAGGGGACAGCATGTATGACTACAGCAGAAAAATGTTTGGGACAAATGGTAAGCGTGGTGATTAGTCAAGAAGTCAACGCAGACGTACAATATTCCTCACCGTTGGGAATAGCGTCACAAAACCCTCAGCGTGAGCGAGCGTTTCCTTTTCCTGCTTCTTCACCCGCTTTTCCTCGTCGCGCTTCGACTCCTCGGACTGAATAGATGCCCTATTCAGATCTTCATTGAATTGCCTCTCCTCAATCTTCGATATAATCCAAACCATACAGGCGTCTACATCATCACCCTTTTGCTTCACACTAGCTTCTGCATCTTCCTTCGTAAACCCCATTCCAGTTAGCCGGTCGATGGTAAGGCTGTGGCGATGGCGCTCAGCAGATCCTCGACGTCGATTGTCCCCTTTACGCCGAGCAGTCTTTTTGGGTGATTCCTCTTCATCGGAGTCAGACAGTTGGTACAGCCCCAAGAACACATCTAGTCCACACAGACAGTTAGTGAGCACAATAGACACGCATAGCGTATGCTTGACTTCACACGCACCGTTTATAGTGTCGTCGTCCATGGCATCAAGATTCATCTCCTCGAACTGCGGCTGTTGCGCCTTCGCTTTTGCTTTCGCTTTTGCTTTTGTTTTGCCTTTCGCTTTCATACCAGCGACAGTATTTGATGCCGCCGCATTCTTTCGGGGTCTGCCTCGCTTTTTGCCAGTCTTCGGCTTAGCTGGACTAGAAACAGGTATTGAAGCTGGTGCTGGTGCAGATGTCGCCACTGTGGTTGCAATAGGAGATGGTGTTGAGATCGAGCTTTTTACAGGTTCAACTGGAGACTTCACTGCTGCCGGCGTCATAATAGGTTTGGATGTAATTCCATGCACAGAGACTTGGCCATTCTCGACATGTGCAGAAGCTTGGGACGTGGTAGCAGGAACTGTTGCTACATGCTTGGCCATTGAAGGTGGGAGCGGCGAGGTTGTGATTACAAAAGTCCCAGCATCACCAGTCGATTTCTTGGCTGACGCTTCTATTGGTGTATCCAAAGCTCTTACCTCGGAAGCTGCTGGCTTGGGCGCTATAGGCTTTAGTACTGCATGCCTGGGGGCTGGTGTAGTTTGAATGCTGATGCTAGTGGTACAGGTACCACAGCTGGTGCTGGAACTGCGGGATGCGTCGAGTTTTGTGGTGGAGGTCGTAAACTGTTTCCGGCTGTGGCGAGGGACCTATCACGCGCTGAACAGTGGATAAAGGCAGCAAATAGCCTCCAGTTAGTTATAATAATACATATCTTCGCCACGAGAGAACACGAACCTTGAGTCACCGGAGCACTGGCAGATTTTGCGGGTACCTCAATGGCTTTAACAGGGCTCTGAGGTATTCTGCTTCTAGTCTGCTCTTTTTCGATGCGGGCACACAGTTGGTCTGGTCTAAGCGATTTTTGTTGATGGCTCAGCTGGAATCGGTTTAGCAGGTGTACTCCCCAATGTCCGCGTTCCATCTGTCAGTACTACGGGCTTTGGTTTAGAACCTAGCCGAAGTACTGGAGTCACCATACTCTTGAACTTCGCATCAAGCTTCCCATTTGGAACCTTTGCATCTGCACTTGACGTCGCAATGCTCGAACCAAGCTTCAATGCAGCTGAACGCAGCGTTTCCGTCGTCGCAGAGGCTGCTCGCTTACCAGTCTTCGACTGCGATGGCCCCATTGATTTTGCTGCAGCCTTCGGGTTCAGTCTTAAAACTTGAGGCTTAGGTGCTGCAGCTCCTGGAATTGCCAGAGCTGAGCCCGGAGCCGCAATCGCCCTCCCCGACGAAGCAACAGCGAACCCTGTCGGCTGCGCTTGCTGTCTGCCTGTCCTCGCTTCAGCAGCTCTAACTACCGACGCCGCAGCTAACACGGAAAACCCAGTCGACGCTGCTCCAGCTGCTGTTGGTGTAAAGCCTGAAATCGTCTGAGGCTTCTCGCTCTCATGGATCTCGAGCGTGATCCTCGTCTTGGTCGTCAAGCATCCAACAGAGGCGTCAGTCAGTCACATCAACATTGACTTAGCAGTTAACATGCACCTTCAAGCATTAGAACCCCCACCCACCTGCGGTACATTGCGGAAATGACTTGCAACCTGCGCAACAGTCAGTCCGCTCATGGGCTTGTCATTGATGCGCAGCACCACGCAGCCTGCCAGTGTGTCCGCAAAAGATGCACATAAATATCAGCTTATAATATCATAAAAGCAGATGATATACGTCGAATTATCTGCCGAAGAGGCCGCTGGCAACCTTCGCGAACGCCCGCACGAGCCGCTGGCGAGTCGGGGAAGATGGAGGACACCACTGTAAACTTGGAGCCCAGCGCGGGCTGCCGCTGCGCCAGCGACATGCCAAAGACCTCTCGCCCGCCTGCAGCGTCAGCAGCACCTGCAACTGCTTGGAACGCGGCTGCCGGTCGCCGGTTGGCAGCTCTCCGCCGCAAGTATCGGATGCCATGGCGATTGATTGATTTCGAAGAGCTTACGGTATTCGCCAGACGGCTAATGATAGCGACACTTTTTACTGAATTTCTATGCTAAATGTCAAATTTCTACATTATCCAATTTTAAAATTTTATTTTTATTTCTAAGAGGAAAATGCATTTCTATTTCAAACTATCCCCTTCACACCACTCAATCCCCGTTTCTAAATCGCCATTTCCCTGGAAGAAGAAGCGAAAGGCTCAGCAGCTCCAGCATGGGCGTCCCGGCCTTCTACCGCTGGGTGCAGGACAAGTACCCGCGATGCGTCGTGGACTGCGTGGAGAGCCGCGCCGTGGTGCTCGAGGGCGAGCGCCACTTCGAGCTCACGGACATCACGGGCCCCAACCCGAACGGCTTCGAAGTGGACAATCTCTACGTGGACATGAACGGCCTCATCCACCCGTGCGCACACCCGGAGAACGGCGAGCCGCCCAAGACTGAGGAGGAAATGTATCGACGCGTCATGGCCTACGTGGACCGCCTGGTGGCGGCTGTGCGGCCCGCCGAGTGTTGTATCTGGCCATTGACGGCGTGGCACCCCGAGCCAAGATGAACCAGCAGCGTGCGCGTCGGTTCCGCGCCGCGCAGGAAGCCGAGCAGCGCGTGGAGGTGGAGAAGGAGGCGCTCGAGTACATGGGCGCCATGGGCCACAAGGTGCCGAGCAAGCAGGAGAAGCCCTGGGACTCGAACGTCATCACGCCCGGCACCAAGTTCATGGCCAAGCTGGCCAAGTACTTGCGCTTCTATGTTCGAGATCGCGTGAACAACAATGCAGCGTGGAAGTCCATGAAGGTGATTCTGTCGGACGCGGGCGTGCCCGGCGAGGGCGAGCACAAACTCATGCAGTACATTCGTGTGCAGAGAGCGCAGCCTGGATACGACCCGAACCAGCACCATGTGCTGCATGGTCTGGATGCTGATCTGATCATGCTGGGACTTGCAACCCATGAAGTGAAGTTCTCGATCTTACGTGAGGAAGTGCTCTTTGGGAAGGCAAAGTACGAACGCGAGCGACAGAAGGAGCAGCAGACGGTGTTGGATGGGAATGGAGTTCCGCAGAACAAACGCAAACGCGGCGAGTTTGGCGAGCATGATGCGGACCTTGTGGCGTCGGACCTAAAGCCCCTGCAGTACCTTCACATTGCTACTTTGCGCGAGTACCTGCAAGTGGAATTCGAGCCGCTGTCGCGCGTGCTGCCCTTCGAGTACGACTTCGAGCGTGTGATTGATGACTTTGTGTTCCTTTGTTTTTCGTCGGTAACGATTTCTTGCCGCATCTGCCCTCACTGGATATTCGCGACGGCGCTCTTGACTTCCTCATCTTGATCTACGCAAAACTGCTGCCGGCCATGGGCGGGTATCTGACAGACGGAGGTGATGTGAACCTCTCGCGCGTTGACGTTATTTTGGCCGAAGTCGGACAGGTGGAAGATGTGATCTTCCAGCGCCGCGCTCTCAAGCAGGCAGAAAATGAAAGGAGACGGAAGTCGCGCTTGACATATGAGAAGCGAGACCAGATTGCAGCGGCGGCCGCGAAGGACTCGGCTGTTGAGATTCTCAAGAAGCGACGGATTGATAGCACAATCATTGCTGCTGACAAGAAATATGGCGGCATGACACCGCAAGAGGCCGTGAAAGCTCGTGTAAAGGAGTCAGTAGACAAGCAGTTGGAAAAGTATCGCGAGGAGGTGCAGGATATTGTGCGCCTTGGCGAGCCCGGCTGGAAGACCCGGTACTACAGCGACAAGCTGAAGGCAGATGACATTGAAAATGGTGGTGGACGCGAGCGTGTGTTTCACACGTACATTGAGGGACTGTGCTGGGTGATGAAGTACTACTACACTGGGTGCGCCTCGTGGCAGTGGTTCTACCCGTTTCACTATGCTCCGTTTGCTTCGGATTTGCGCAACATTGATCGCTTCGAGATCAAGTTCGAAGAAGGACTTCCATTTCACCCGTTTGAGCAGCTGATGGGTGTGTTCCCTCAGGCAGTGCCCACGCCATTCCGAAGCCGTACCGTTGGCTGATGTCCGATCCGGAATCGCCCATCATCGACTTCTATCCGAAGGACATTCCCGTAGATCCGAACGGTAAGGCGATGCCGTGGCTGTGGGTGGTACTTCTTCCGTTTATTGATGAGGAGCGGCTACTCGAGGCCATGAAGGAGCCGAATCAGAAATTGACAGAGCAGGAAAAGAAGCGTAATGCGCGTTTCGGCAAGGAGGTTGTTTTCTTCCATTCCAAATGCCCTGTGGCCGACAAGATGCCGACCACGGAGCTCGAGGAAATCCAGGCTAACCCAAGGATATCGCAATCATTTAACGGCACACTCATTTACATTGATGCGCTGTTCTTCCCTATCGGCGGAATTATACCAAGCCCAGAGAAGTCGCAGCAGCACTTGGCCGATATCCCGAACAACCAGTGCTACAGCTTTCAGTACCGTTTGCCGCCGAAGCTGCCGCACCTCTCGTGCATCCTGGAAGGCGCGCAGTCTCCCCCGTGGTGTTGGTCACAGATAATGACAAGCGCATTACGATCCCGTTCTTCGGAAAGGCGAACATTAATATTGTGGATTTGGCTGGCAACACTGGTAATCACACCAATATCCGTCATAACTACATGTCGCGTCACAATGGCGGTGGCAACGGTGGCGGTCGTGGCGGATTCGGTGGTCGTGGTGGGCGCGGCAATGGGGGCCGTGGCTATGGCGGTCAGCAGCAAAGAGGCGGGCGTTTTGTCAACAACAACCTAAACGTGGATCGCTATGGCGGCCCTCCGCCGCAGCAAGAGTACAACCAATACATGTCTAACGGGTATGGCAACTGGGGTTCACAAGAACCGCGGAATAAGCGCGGCCACTACGGCGATTCCTACGGCAACCAGCAGCAAAGCGGTGGCCAGTCTTACGGCCGACCAAGCTCCGACTACCGCGGTGGAAACGGAGGATACAACCAAGGCCGTGGTGGCCACGGGGGTGGCGACGACAACGCCGGAGGCCGCTCGTACGACGACTACTACAGCGGCGGCCGCGGTTACCAGGGGATTTGGTGGCCGTGCACGGGGAAATGGAAGTGGTGTCCCCATCCAATCCGCGTTTGGAGGCGGCAGTCTGCAGCCAGCTCAGGCATACCCTTCGACCCATGTTGGATCAACGCCTCCTGCTCCACGGGGTCTTGAAGCCCTGAAGGCCGGTCTCCGGAGCATGCATCAACAACGCCAGAACAACGGCCAGCCAGGAGGTCCACCCGGAGGAAACCCCACTCGCTATGACCGTTAAGCAAACATCAAGTGCCTGTGACGCAGTGGGCTGCTACCACCTGGCCATTCATCACACTGTGGAGCCGAGGCAAACGCGGTTATTTTTTCTCTCGCTGCCATGCCCACTGCTGTCCGCAGTCAAATAGTGTAGAGTCCGTGACGGGTGCTAGGAAGAAAATGATCAGCACAAACCACCCGACTACATACTAGTGTGCATCATTACATTTCACCAACACGGAGACCAAACCAAGTCCATTTTGCATCATCTTCATTGTTCTCGTCTATCAAATGTTTTACTTTAATTAACAAGAAAAACTGAACTTTCACGAAACCCCAATTCAAACCCCAAGTCAAACTCCATTTCAAAATCGATCATGGTGCGATGGCAGGACGACGACGAGCTCCTCGAGCCGATGCCGCCGCCCCCAGCCCCGCAAGCGCACCCCCAAGACCGTGGCAGCCTCACCCCTCGACGTCGCAATCCCCAACACCGGACGCCCATGCAGGAGCTTGACGAGTCGCTGGCCCCGCAGACTCCGCCCATGCCGCACACGCACCCGCTGGTGGCTCTAAGCGACGAAAGCGCTCGCAACGTGAAGCTGCAGCAGGACGCCGGCGGGATGGCGATCCGCAGCAGCCAGAAAATGTTTCGACACCGCCCGGTGGTCTCCGGCGAGCGGTTAGACTCAACGTTCTTCAGTCGAGCTCGAGTAGCGGCGTTCGTTGACAGGGAGAGCTGCCAGAGAGCGACAGCCCGTTCGCAGTCGAGACGGAGCATTCCAGCCGAGCTATTGCACTGCAATTGCAACGACAGGTAGAGCTGAGAAGGAGGTGCCGATGCCAACACTGGATGAGCAGGAGAGGACTGTGGCTGCCACGGAGGCTAGTGCTCGACGACATGAATTGCTGCGAGTTAGTAGGTGGGATACAGACTCGGAGAACTGCGCAGGGCTCGGGAATGGAGCGTTGGCACGAGCGAGTGAGCGGAAAGTGCCCAAGCAGCTAAATGCCAAATGGGTGCAGGCAAGACAAGAACCGTCCAACCGCCCCAAGGGCCCTCTTGAACGTCCAGAGGAGAGAGATCTACGGGAGACGCTGTTTCGGATCACGGCGAGTGATGTGCTGCAGTCAGGTGTGCTGTATGATGAAGCGGATGCGGCACGGAATTCGTCGTTCGCTCCATTAAGGAGACCACGACTGCCGATGGTTACCAGTGGAATAATTGGGCTGCCAGGGTGCTGCTTCGAGAAGTACTGAGTCATTATGCTCGCACAGTCGGAATGCGCTTGATATTTGTCCGCGAGTAATCTTATGGATCAGTTCTTCCTTCAATGTCTGCCTTGCCTGCTTAGTAGGAGCTTTGGAACGCATCGATCTCGCGGGTGTATTCTTGCCTTTTCTTGGTTGCCAGTCCAGTATTGAGCACGAGCATCGCAAGCACCAAGAATGAGTGCGTGACCTGAAGAACCGAAGACCAAGCCACCAATTCGGCCATCATGACTGCGACCTCAATGGCTACGAGTATCCCCACAGTGTACAGCGCTTTCTCAGTCAAATCACCAACGGTCAAGATGACCAGTGAGACTAGCAGCAGCGAATCGGTCACCAGCACGAACTGCAAAGACAGCGTTGCCCAGCAATTAGCAAGATATAATTCCCCATGACGTAGCAATACGCACCGTTTTCACGGGATTGACTAGCACGGGCTGGAGATATGTGTTTGCAGCACTACGTAGCCGAGACGAAGGAGCATTCATTTCCGAGTGCATGTCTAACTCCGCAGAGCTGTAGCTCCACGCACTGATGCAGCACAGCACGACCACAAGCGGGAGATTCATCAGCACCACACTTCGCACTTTACGCTGCGCATTTCAACCATAATAAACACACCCGTCAGACTTTCTCTCAATTGCAACCAGCAAGTATTCAGGCCACCCCATACTTGCCACAGCTCGAGCCGAAACACTTCTCTCTCCGCCTCTCGCAGCCGTATCTGCAGAGCATTCGTCAGGTCGTGCACGCGCCGAGCATGAATCTACACCCAGCAACCATCCAACCTAAGTCTCCTGCTCCAATTCACACGACCGCACTAGTTGTACGCGTCCTCTCACCACTCGTTTCAGCTTCTCCCTCGTCGAAAGTTGACCGAAGCGCGAGTCCACGTGCGGTAGCAGCAGCCGCGTCACGTGCTGGCTGGTCACCCGGTCGTACTCGTTCTGCCTGCAAATTCACACAGCAACTTGATGACTTTCTTTAAACTTTACAACTAACTGCTAGCCACGTCCTCGTACCAGACGCGGTCGTCGTCCAGCACGCGCTGCATGCGGCGACAGGTGGAGCCCAGCGCCACGACGTCTCGCAGCCGCAGGAACGACGCGATGCTCGGCCACAACTGCCGCAGCCGCTTGGAGTGCAACTTGACGCGCTTGCCGAGGTTCCGCAGCCGCGCCTCCTCCGCCAGCGACGCCCGCGGCAGCAACGGGAGCCTCTCGCCGTCCATGATGGCCCTGGATACGCGACCAAGTTCAAGTTGGAAACTACTTTACTATTTTTTGTGTTTTTGCAGCTGGTTTTTGTGGATTTACTCGATCTGAAGACGAAGTCGTTGAGATGCTTTTCTACCTTGAAGACCTGAAGATTTGTCGTTTGCAGCCTCGTCTATTGCAGTCGAAGATGCGAGGAAGGTCATGGAATCTCCTTCCTGTCATCTCCTGGAACTTGCGCATGCGAAAGTCTCGAGCCAACTTGCTGACGGTGATACCGTCGTGTGTGGGCGCTGTTGTCGAAAACGTGAAGTGTGTTCAAATGTGTTGCCTTTTTAAAGCAAGACCTCCCAGTATCAGAGCAACGAATACTGAAGTACAGGTCGATACCAAAGTGCAGATGCGCATGGCATCAACTACTGCAACCATTATAACAGGAAGTACAATCTATTAATCGTCCAAGCTACCAAGGAGAAGAAAAGGCAAAATCATGAAAGCACTGCAGTCACCGTCCAAAAGCAGAGAAGCTTCCACTTGTCGAGTAGTAGTTCACAGGCTGCGTCGATCTGTGCAAGTCGAAATTTCCGTCTTATGTAAAGGCAATGTGCTGCTTCTTTGCCGGCAGCTGCGCCTCGTAACCAGGGAAGTCGTAGTCGATGCCGAGTGCCTTCAGATCGTTTCGCTTCTGCTTCTCCTTGGCGACCAGTTTCTTGCGGTTCGTCACGCTCTGCTCGTACGTCTTCTCGGCATTGACGCGGTTGCGGTTAATAGCCTGTCGAGGCAGCGCCTTGAACGTCTTGTTGGCACCGATGAACATGCGCTCGTGCACCGCCTCAGGCGGCACGATGTGGCACGACAGCGTGTGGTCGAACAGCCGGTAGCCGTTCATGGTGGTGGCCACAACCTGCGCCACTTCAGGCTCGTCGAACTGGATGAAGGCGTAGTGCTTCGAGTTGCCCGAGCGCTTGTTGCGCGACAGGCGCACACGGCGCACGATGCCGAACTGCTTGAAGAAGCCCAGCATCTGCTTCTCGTAGAAGCCGTGCGGGATGCGGCCCAGATAAATAACGTTCGACACCTTGGGCTTGTTGGGCTGCTGCAGCGCCGCCTCCTTGCGCTGTTTCCGCTTGCCCTTGCTCTTGTGCTTCTTGTCCGTGGTCGCAGTGGCGCTGGCAGTCGCGCTGGCCTCCGAGGCGGACGGCAGCGCCACCAGGTCCGCGAAAGAGGCGGCTGGCGCCGTCTCCGTGTCACTGTCCGAGTCCCACTCGTCACCCTGCAGCTTCTGCAGCTGCGCGGCGATCTTCTTGCTCATGGCGGTCGGAGTTTCCTGCTCGTTAGTCCGGAGCGTCCTGTGTCCAGCGTCAGAGTCTGCACCAGCCAGTCGGTGATTGAGAGTGTGACGGTGAAGAGCTGCTGACGGCGACCAATGGTCAGATGAGGGCTGGGATTGATGAAAAGAGGAAGGCAAGCTTTTGACCAATAAGAGGTCGGAATCAGATGCATCAGAACTGACTCGAAAGGACATGTTCTGAGTCGAGTGAACATGGCTGCATGAGGTTGCAGTGCTATTCCTGCACGAGGACTATTTTAGTTGCTGTTTGTGCAGTGGTGATGGCGTTCTTGGACGCATTGGTTTGCCATTTTGAAAGGCTCAAGCGGACTGGCTAGATAGAAAAGAGGTCGAGCGATTGCGACGAGAAGAAATGGCGAAGGAGTACCACCCGCAGAGCCTCCGACGAACGATGATCAAGAGCACGGTTGGCAATGTGCGACGCACGACGTACGATCTGCCAGACAACAAAACCCCGAATCACGTGTACGGGTATGAAATCAAGCGTGATCCGGAGAATGCCGGGCAAGTGATTACCAAATGGGTGCAGGCGGTGCCATCCCCGCGGCCAAGTCCGGACGCAGCTTCATCGAGACAAATCGACTGGCCATCATGAACGGGTCCGTGTGTAAAGCACTGCTTGAGTTTACATGCAGCTAATGACGGCGCCAGTTGACGCATCATGATTTTCCAGGTATCTCACAGCAGGTGAAGCACGCAAGTTCGCCAACGAGCACCCAGACATCGTGGTGAAGCCTGCTGAAAAGTGCAAAGGCGGCTTTGTCCCCACAAATGAAATGACCTACGGTATCAAGTCAAAGTAAGGACACCGTGACCAGCATGTATCTCTGCTTTACAATGCTACATTCTAACGTTGAATCCTCGTTCAGGGTGTCCGAGGATATCTGGGGTCTAGTGCAGGCTCGCCACACGTCTTTCAGCAACGATAACGCCGACTACCCGGATCTCAGCACCATGAAGACGAAAGGGGTGCGTACACAATTTCGCACATGCCAACGGTTCATTCAAAAACTAACCTTCAATATTGTGCCACTTTTTTCAGAAATTGCCTCTACCTCGAGACACTCGCTGCTCGCAAGGCAAGGACGTCCGAACCACCCGCAAGTCGCTGAGCGCCACCACTCGGAGCTTTTCAAGATGACCAAGTTCAAAAACGTCGGCGCCGCTCTACACACACAACCCAATACTCTCTCGGCTCGCAAACGCGACGAAGATCAACTTTTAGTCGACGCAGGAACCAGGGAAGGAGACGAGTACTGCCGTTAGCAGTACTACCAACACCCAGGGAAGTCCACTTCAACGTGGCACAGCCCTCCCTCAGAATAGTGACTCCACTCTCGTGATTCGCCCAAATAAATATTCCTTATCAACCAATCCCATCTTCGTAGCTCCTCAATTTTGATACGCACACGACATACGACATGACGCGCTTGCTGCGTGCGTTGCTGCTGCTCGGCGCCGTCCAGGGCGCCAGCGCCGCCTCTCTGCAGATCCGAGGCGTGTCCCCGACCGACCAGTTTAAATACTTGACCGACGACTTCGAGTGCGACGTGGCTGGGAGGCGGACGAAGCTGCCGCGGACGCGCTTGAACGATGACTTCTGCGACTGCGATGGCGGCGAGGACGAGCCGGGGACGGCGGCGTGCTCGCACCTGCTGCAGAGCCAATTCCATTGCGAGAATGACGGCTTCTTTCCGACAAAAGTGGGGGCTTAATAGGCTTTAAAAAGGGATGGTTAGATGCTATAAAAATACTGAAAAGTTTGGTGTGGTGGTGCTTTAGATACCTACGTCGCGTGTGGATGACGGCATTTGCGACTGCTGTGACGGGTCGGACGAAGTGCGGAGCGGATCGAAGTGCGGGAATACGTGCTCTGTAGCTGCGGAGAGCTACCGGAAGGAGGCGGAGGAGAAGCTGAAGACGGTGAAGGCTGGATTCATGAAGAGACAGGCTGCGATCAATGGGGAGATCGCAGAGTACTTTGCAGGGGAAAAAGATACTGAAAAATCAAAGGAGAAGGACCTGGCGGAGCTGGCGCTGCTGAAGGAGCGTGTGGTCGTGCACAAGGAACGCGAAGAGCTGCGAGAGAAGAAGCATCGCTTGGAAGTAGCTAGACAGCGCCACGCAGAAGGACATTCCAGTGCTTCTAGCGGACAGAGTATCGAAGAAACTAGCAAAGAGCAGTTTTCTGATGCAGCAGAGAAGGAGGCAGTAGTTGATGCCCTGGACTTTGAAGGCCTTGATGCTATCCGCTTGGCCGACGAGAATGCCCCGGTTAATTCGGAGGAGGACGAGCGAGCATCTGAAGTGCTGGATTCGAAAAGACAGGGCTTGAAGAGTCTCATCGAGCTACCTGATGGCACGCGTGTATCACTTGCTGAATACCTGCGCATGGATCACAACCCACCCCCACCAAGAAGTTGTGCGCGCTTCTTGTTTTTTTACTTTCGTAGGTGTTGTGCTCTAACATCTGTATCGTTTGGTTTGCTATTTGGCACTAGAAGAGTCCCTCGGACGGCAGAGCAAATGCGTCGAGATGATTTCCTGGGCCCTCTGTTTAACGGAGGGACTGAAGGTCGTAAGAGGATTGGATTGTACACTCTCCGGACAATTGGTAAGATGCTCTCTGGAAGTGTTCATAATCTCCAGGTTTTGGATAGCGCTCTCATGTTTTTGCGGCTGGTGCGTCCGTCAATAGGTATCCTTATCTCCCCGGTTCGTGCTTTGGTGGAACTGGTGTTCTTTGCCCCGTCGACACTGTGGGATGCTCTGTCATCTCCAGAGCTTGCAGGTTCATTCGTCGACAAGCTGCCAAGTTTTCCATACCCGTCGCGCTCAATCTGGTTCCGCCAACTTAGCGGAGGAAGTGTCTACCACGCATACAGCTCGTTGGCATGGGGCGTGCGAGTTACCTGGGACGCACCGATATACGCCTATCACTATTTATTGTAAGTGACACTTTCATCTGCTTAAAAAGATTGCAGAATCCTGGCTAACTCCGTTTTGTGAAAATTCTAGCCCCAAGCTGGACGATGAGGTTACACTTCCTGTGGCTGATTCGCTTCGGAAAGCGTTGCAGGAAATCGAGGCAGATATCGCCAAGCTTGAAAAAGAGCGAGACGAAAAGCAAGAATCTGCTAAAGCTGACTACGGTCCGGACCGTGCTTTTTCGCTCTGAAGGATAAATGTATCGAGAGCCGCATTGAGGTAAACATTACATTGATCTGTTGATTCTGATCTGACGATTGTCGTCCTCGACATCTACTAAGAACGCTGTGCTGCTTGTTTTATTTTGTGGGCCAGAAATATATGTACAAATTCTGTGCTTTTGGCGAGGTGAAGCAAGACCGAACGAAGCTGGGCAAGTGGGAAGGTTGGGCTGTCGATGATACAAACAGTCCCTCCTCAGGTGAACTCCAAGTGGATCACTCGAAGATGAAATACTCAAAGGGGCAGAAGTGCTACAAGGGCCCAGAGAGGTAAGGTTCACCATTACTTTTATTCTGTGCGTGGTCATTACTGAGTAAAGCATTATTCCATCTAATACTTCCGCGGTCTCGTATCTTGCAGATCTGTTGTTGTGCATCTCGAGTGCGGAGAGGACGATGAGATTGCGAGCGTGGAGGAGCCGTCCACTTGTGTCTACGGAATGACGGTACGCTCACCGTTTGCCTGTACTGCTCAAGTGCTGAATATGGCGCAAGAAGACGTGGCATTTTGACGCGAAAGCAATAAGCCACGGAGAACACTCCTGTTTTATACATGAATAATGGGATCGGTCAAGTGATAGTGTTCGTGACTCAGAGGTTCTTTGTGTGTGTGTACAGTATGTGTGTGTGTACCGGTATTCAGCGTGACTTCACATCCCAACTTGTATCGTAGGAACAACAGGTGATGTGAGTTGTTGAAAATTGCATGATTATAACTTGTGATCGTGCCGTCAAATCGCTCTTCATGCGTTATTACCTTCAGGTGCTTGACCACTTTTTGCCTTCAATTTTTGCTTTCACATGCGTGCCTCCGTGTTGGTGTGCGCTTTTGTGGCAGGGGGCCAATATTTTCGTCAGCTTACTCCTTCTTGTCTCTAGAGGCCTCTTCGAGATCTGTGTTGGACGGATCTGCTGAATCAATTTCATTAACACGAAGTCCTGATGCGGGCACGAGCGGGAGTGGTGGGATCAACATCGCTGACGGATACGGTGTAGGACTGAGCCAGCCTCTGCTCAAAGCCACAGACTGGTTCCTGACCGAGGAGGAGATCACCGAATCACGAGGTGGAGACCCTCGGAGTGACCTGTCGGTCTACACAATCGGCAACGCAGTTACATCGCTCACGGTGACAAGTGAATTCTACAACTCGGCGTATGACGACTTTATGACAACTGGAGAGGGCGGCCGAGTTTTACTTGCCGCGTGGGAAACGTCCCTCGTCCCGCTCAAGCCCGATATCGACCCTACAAGTACCAAAACAGGCTTTAATGAACTGATTGCTGGCATCGTGGAGCGGGGCGGGAGCTTTCACATCCTCAGCTGGACCAACTATTTGCACCGCACCATTAATGTCAAAGCCCACGAAGAAATCAACAAGATACCAGCGTCTCCAGTCAACGGTGCCCAAGCGCTTCACATTTTCGACGACCGCGTTCATACAAGCACTTCTTCACACCACCAAAAGACGATGGTCATTGCAGCCGACAGCTCCTCGGAGAGTGGCAGTCACCCGATAGCCTATGTTGTTGGTCTTGATTTTACCAACGATCGATGGGACACCATCTACCACAACAACTCCGCAATTCGAGATGCAGCTAAAATCACCTCCACTCGACAAGGTTGGATCGATGCACACCTTCGGATTCACGGACCCGCTGCGAAGGATATCGCGAATAACTTCCTCGCCCGCTGGAATTCCGACTATAAACCCTGTGGTGGTCTTGGAGATGACCTCCTCGACTTTAAGAATCCCGACTTTGAAGACTTGCCGGTGCTAGACTACGTTAGCAGTCGAACTAAAGCAAACCTCGGCAGCCATAGTGTCCAGATCGTTAGAACCTTCAGCTGCAAGTACAAGCACTACAAGGAGTTTGCCCCGCACGGCGAGGATTCACTATTTCAGGCGCGCATCAAAGCGCTCAAGAACGCGAGGAACTATATCTATATCAAAGATCAATACTTCATCCTTGTGCCCGAACTACTCGAAGGTGATGCCACGGATTCAACGCCTGATCGTTGTCGTGAATGACCAAGACGACGGGTTCCAGGTTACAGGGTATGCCAAGTACCTCTACCAAATGGTGTCCCCCATCCAGGAAAAATACCCGGACAAGTTCAAACTCTACACCACGAAGAGAGACCTCAAGGTCTACATCCACAGCAAGCTCGTGATCATCGACGACGTGTATTTGTCGGTCGGTTCGGCCAACTGGAATCGCCGCAGCATGACGTCAGATTCCGAGATCAGCGCGAACGTAGTCGACGACGAAACAATCGAGTCTCCTGACGGCATCACCGTCAACAAATTGGCTCGAGACTTTCGCATTCGCAAGTTCCAGGAGATGACAGGGAGGGTCTACGACGAACTGGACGCCATGACCTTCCTCGCATCTTCGGCTGCAATGGACGAAGCTGCAATCGACAAATCTTCTATACTGCAGGTCTTTAAGGTAAAACGCATCTCGACGACTTCGTCTTCGTCGACGTGGTCCGTCAACAGATTGACCCACAGGATACTTGCACCGACTAGAAAAAATTAAACGAATGTGGCTGTGAGTCGTAATTTACGACCTCAAACTCCATTGCGTAAACTACCCCTAAAAGTTGCATTCGGAAATTCATGTTACAGAAAATATTCCTTGTTTTTCCTATTCACATTCTTCAAATTACACTCACAATGGGCAAGTGGCTGACCATCGAGGAGAAGTTCGAGCTCATCGTGAAGCACCGGCGCTGCCCGACGCTGTCGCAGGCCAAGCTGGCCAAGTGGGCCGAGACGGCCTTCAACCTGCCACGTGCGCCGTCGGCCAACACCGTCAAGAAGATCCTGCAGGCGTCGGCCGAGATCGAGGACAAGCAGCGCCAGGGCATCACGAAGCGCGGCCGCGACGTGGTGTCGCCCGAGCTGGAGCGGCGTCTGAAGACCTTCGTGGCCGAGTGCGAACGGGACGATGTGCGACTGTCCCGTAAGCTACTGGTGCAGCAGGCGCACCAGATTTTGGACGAGATGCCATCGGAGACACGGCCCAAGATCGCGCTCAGCGTGGGCTGGATGACCAACTTTATGGCCCGGAACGGGCTCCGGTTCCGGCAGTTTCGACGCCGGAGAGGCGACGAGGGCGTGGAGGAGACACAGAGGAAGGTGACGGACGTCACGGACCATTTGGCGCTGGCGCGAGCGATGCCTGCAAAACAGGAGACGGACGAGATGGAGGGCCACGTGCTGGTCACGACTGTGGCGGAGTCGCTGAGTTTGAGGAAGAAGACGGTGGTGGTTACGGGAGCGAGTCAGGGCATTGGACTGGCATTTGTGAGGCACTATGTGGCGGAGGGATGGAATGTCATCGCCACGACGAGAGATGTGGAAAAAGCACAGAGTGTGAGTGTTGTTGGAGGAAGGAGGTTGGTGAACAGGTTGCTAAGTGTTTTTTTGTTGCTTTTTCAGTTGAAGGAGTTGCCTCTGTACAAGCTGGTGCCGTTGGATGTGTCCGAGGAGCAATCGATACGAGTGGCAGCGCAGGCATTGGAGGGAGAACCGATTGACCTGCTCATCAATAATGCCGGGATGTCGGGACTCTACAACCTGGATGATACGACGTCGGAAGATTGCTTACGTCAGCTCCAAGTGAATGCACTGGGCCCGTTGCTCGTGACACGAGCCTTGCTGCCAAATCTGCGACTCGCAGTAGCCACAAGAGGCAGCGCATTTGTAGCACAAGTCACTTCACGCATTGGCAGCATCTCGGACAACAGCTCTGGCGGAGCATACGCGCATCGTGCGTCCAAAGGCGCGCTGAACGTGTTTACAAAGAGTTTGTCGATCGACTTGGAGCCGCAGAACATCGGATGCCTGCTGTTGCATCCAGGCAATGTGAACACGGCCTACTCAATTTCTCGGGTGCAGTGGAGCCCGAGGAAAGTGTCAAGGGGATGACTCGGCTCATTGATCGTGCAAAGCTTGGAGATCCGTTGCAGCTCCTTCATTTTGGGAAGGGTGACGTTATTGAGTGGTAAAACAAACATTAGTTGCATGTGTGTCGTGTTTCAACGTAAGCTACTTTTTATTCTCTCGTTTCGTCGTTCGCGGATCAAGTTGAATCGTAGTGTAGCTCGTGATCCACTCTTGCATCGCTCCGGGCATATCCACTGTCTTCTGCTCTATTTCATCCCATAGCAGCAACTTCTTCTCCGCTCTCGCGCTTGTCGTCATCTCCACCATGGCGTCGTGTCTGCTGAGCAGATGGGTCAGAAATTCCTGAGGTGGTTTCACGTGGTGGTGGCTCACGTAGTGCCAATAGCCCTCAGGCCAGCAGTAAACCCCGTCTGTCAAAGTGCACGCGCCCATAACTTGGGGCTGCTCCAGTGCCAGTGAGCAGATCGGGAAACGGCAAAAGCTGTACGCGAGCTCGTGACTCTCCACGAAGGCTCGGGTGAGGTACCACTCGATTTTCTGCTTTAACTCCGGCAACAACTCATCGAACCATTTGTCGTCGACCAAAATCAGAGGGTTCGGACGGTCGACATCCATGTCCTTGGTTTGGAGCAGCTCCTCTTCAGAGCACCAGAAACCAACTTCACGTAGCATTCTTGACACACTTTCTTTCGCGGGCAAACTTTGAAATGGATAATCGAACTATGAAGGAGCTTCAGACTCTGTAGTTAACTTATGCACAACCACAGGTGAAGAGATGGCTTTATTGGATTTGAAACTGGCATAAGGCATAACTAAAACTTGCAAAAGCTGACGTGCTGGCACTGCTGGCTAGCATTGTTTGTGGTTATTGCGTTCAAAAGTACCGCATGACGCCACCTTTCTCTATCCATTTCCGCAGTCGGTTGTGGCGAAGGACTAGTACACCAGCGTTTGTTGGATGTGTGGAAACCCAAAGTGACGGACGGCAGGAATTCTTGAGCATGTCCGTGATCTCTTGCTTCAGCACGGGCTTCAAGAAGACATGGCTACGATTCCCAACTCCCGTGATGATGCGGAGGTTCTGCATCGGTGCATTACCCGGAACACCTTCCTTTTGAGCGCGTATGATCTCTTCAAAAGCAGACACCACGGCACACTTCGCCACGCCTTTCGAGAAAGTGTGCAAGTCGATCTCAAAGCCGTCCTTCTGTCGCCATGGGATTTCCTGGATAATATCTTCGTCCAGCATGCGTTGAAAGACCTGGCGGGCCGGTGTGTACAATTTGAACTCGTCCAAAGTGTCAACCAGTGTTGAAGCGTGGCCGATGTTTCGAAGGTTGATCGTGCGTAGCTGCTTCAGCACGACCGAGAGTCCTTGCTTCAACTTGCGCTGTTGAGGGCTCAGCTTTTTCGACGCCGGCTGCACAGCTTTTCTTGAGGCTCCGAGTCTGTTTGCTGGTTGAAGTCGGAGTGCTTGTGAAGCGCGCGAATTACAGTGGAACAAGCCAACGCATTGATCACAGGCTTTGGCGGCTCCGATAACTTTTCGTTGCGTGCTTGGAGATCAATCATCATGCTAAACAAATCGAGTACGCGATCCCATTGACCACCATTTCCGAGGCCCATGATGTAGGTTGCAAACGTGAAGTCGTCAGGCACTGCTTTCTGAGCCGACTGCATCTGCTCAAAAATGCGCGTCGCGGTCTGCAGCGAACTCTCCGCCATCGACTTCTTCTCTTTGTTTCCACCCTTGCCACTGTTATCATGTTCACTTTCAGAGACGCGGAATGCTGCAAGCAAGAACTGGTTGTACAACATGGTACTGGCATGCTCTTGCAGCCAGTCGGTCTCCAGCTTCTGGAAGATCTTCAACGCGCGCTGCGGGTCACCCACTTCCACGAGAGCTTGGCACATGGCAGTCAGCGTGGCATCTTCCGGCACCCCAGGGAAGTTCTCCTCCACGAAAGAAATCGTCGTCAGCAAATCATCTTTACGCCCTGCTTTAGCAGCCGTGAGCATCAGCACACGGAAGGCCCGCTGTGAAGGTTCCATGTCGAACTCGTCCATCTGACCGATCGTAGCATGAGTTCCGCTCCAGTCTCCTTGTTTCTTAAACACCGACAGTAACGGGTCGTAGACACTTGGTTTGGTCGTCGAGACCGCGTGAAATTCTCTCGTAAAGAGTTGACGCAGCTCCTTCATCCTCTCCAGAGCTCGGTCCGCCTGGCCCTTTCGAGCCATGGAGCAGCAAACCTGCACATGAGCCCACAACGGAGTTGCAACGCCACATTTTTCCGCTCGACGGATCACGTCCAGCGCTTCGTGCGTGCGATTATTCGCAGTGCAGGCAAGCACCGCACTCGTGACGTCGTCCTGGGACAGCAGCGACGCATTCGTCCCTCCAGTTTTTCGCTGAAAATCTGCAACGACTTCACGCCAGTCCTGCTTGCCATGGTGAACAGCAGACGAAAGAGTAGCGACACGCTGCGGCAGGACCGGCAGCAGAAGTCGGCGGTGCATCATTCGGAACATCGAGCTCAGCTGGTGAGTGGTCTACAGGAAGCCTCTTGAACTCGTGCGTAGAACGGCCGACAGCTGGGCTTGAGTCTTGGTGTCCAGTTGAAGCAGAGGCGACATGAGATGGCTGCGCTTTGCAGATCACGGTGCAAGATCTGCAATTGCGTCTCTGGTCACTCTGCTGCATTGAGCACAGACGTTGAAACGCCAATGTGCAGGGCGATCCGTGATCGGTTCGAGTGAGAACGTTAGGTGCGGTTGAACCAGAGCTGGTTGGTCGTCTACACAAACAGTGGTCAGCCGAACGCAAGGACATGCTAAATGTTGGCACGAGCGTGGTCATCTCGACGCGTTCAGCTAACGTGCTGGAGTTTATGTATCGGTTCCGTGCTGCTGGTGCTCGACTGGCACCTTTGTGCCGCTTGGGCGCTCGTGGGGATCTCAGGGATATGGTTGCGGAGAAAAGCCTGCCACACGCCAGCTCGAATGCCGAGCCAAATGACGAAGGAAATCATGGCACAAGAGCGTCTCAAACCACAGCAAACAAAAAGTCGATCCAGCATTGCATTTGCATGCCGAGCTGGTTAGCCACCACTGGACGTGCATTCATGTGCTAAGCCCACACGCAATGCGAGCCTCTTGAATTTTCGAGAGCTCTTTCGTTGGTCATTGCAATTCTATTTTGTCGCGTAGTGTGCAGTCCTGCGACTCTTCTTGACGATGGCGTTCCTGCGGTGTCGTATCATGGGATCCTGCAATTCCTACGGAAGCGCTATTCGCGGCATCCTTGCATCCCCGACACGCATCCCAACCAAACCCCTTGACAGTCCTATGTTGTTTTGTGGCTCCTCGAAAAATGTGCGATGCATCATTGTCACGCACCCAGCAGTCCAGCATAACGTCGGAAACGGGGACCTGTCCTCGCTGAAAACTCGGCTCGCCACCAGTGCTGCCATTTTTCATTCGGCGTCCGACGTGGGAGCGCAGCCATATTTCCACATTGGGCTGTGAGCATGAGGCTCAGTATTAATAACGCGACGTGCTCCGAGTTCGCCCATGCGATCGACTGCCTCAACATGTAGTTCTCTGGAAGAGGCTATGCGGCAGTCGGTCTTTGCAGCTGATCCGTTCGGACTGCCGACGCCTAGTTTTAGAAGCCGCGAGACCCGAGCTGAGGCTGCATCAGGGAGGAGTGGAAGAATCCCACAACTTTTGTGGCGATGCAGTTTGTCGGCACGAAGTCTGCTGATGCGAGAACGGAGCGATGAAGTTCCGACGGACGGTAGACGCAGTATCCGAAGAAACACCTATGGGTCATTGTTTTCAACAGGTCTTCGATCACCTGTATCCAGAGAAACTCGACCCCGACGAAGACAAAGCACATCCCGCGAACAACCTGCGACTCCTCGATCGTCGCCAAGGACAAGCACCGCTTTACTTCGTGAGAGCGGTGAGGATCTTCAATTGTTTCGCGACGAAGCTGAATACTCGGACTACATGTCAGCTCATGTGACAGGGCAGCACATTGAACGACCAGAGGACGGAGTCGTTTTCTATGAGATCGAGGTTCATTTTGGCAGACAAAGATGGTCTGTGCTACGTCGTTTCTCCGAGTTTCGAGCGATACGGCAGCAGCTAATCAAGCACTTTAGTCGAGGTCGCGGCAAGCGCCGCCGTCAACCACGCTGTCCAATCTGCGAAAATGTGTTGTCCTCTATCTTGGAAACCGTCTTCCCATCGCGACACTTGTGGGGATCGCACCTCTTTCCAGCTCTTCGTCGTCTGTTGCTGAGGATGAAGTCATCGACGAGCGTAAATGTCGGTTCCAGGAGTTCGTGGCCATGTGCCTCGTGACAGTACGAAGTCTCCGTCAGCACGTGCGAGTGCTACCAGACAGTGACGCTTGTGAGATCAGCGTTGCTCTGCGAGTGATAGAGGAGTTCTTAGGTCTCACGTTCACCCGGTATCTTGGCTTTCTCGGCGAGCGAGGTATCGTCGACCAAATGTCCGAGTCTTTAAAGCAGAGGCTTTCGCTGCGGCGACGGCAAGAGGACAGGGCGATATCCGATATTAGCGCTACGTGCAGCAGGAGACGATGAAGTCTTCTTGGGTGCACAGATAGAAAATACAAGCAGGAACTAGCTCTATAGATTCAATATACCAAGTGCACAAGCAGTCATATCGAGTCTCCAGCTCTATGTGAAGCTAGTGAAGAGCTCGCGAAGTGATGCTAATTCATCATAGCGAACCTTGTGGGTAGTGTACTTGATGGTCTTCGAGGCGTTAGGCGAAGCGGCAGGAACTTGCTCGATCGCGAACATCAACGGCACGATCTTCATCTGCAGGTCTGGGTCGCGGCTAAACTCGTTACGATGTTTCCACTCCGAGTACGAGTCCGTGACTTCAACACGAATCATTCGAGCGTTGTTTGGGGCATACTTGTAAAAGGCGTACTCAATCGGCAGCTCTGAGTACCGGCAGTATGGACACCACGGTCGGTTGTTGTTCCGGAAGCGGCCGGAAACCATCATTAGGAACGTGGTGCTTGGGTTTTCCTCGCGCTTGAACTTCTCCATGGCTGTCTGGTACGCCTCGTAGCCATTAACAGTCGAAATCCGTAGCGAGGCGACGCCATGCTGGACTTGAGCGGATTCGTGGACGGTTCGGAGACTGACGGACGCTCGCAATACAGTCCAGAAAAAACATCTGCTTGGTGTTCACGACGGACAATGACAGCTGTTCAGCAGCAAACATGACTGACTCAGGGCCGCTCATTGTCGCTGTCTGCTTCTCGCTGCTCATGGTACATCACTTCAAGCTGCGGTGAGGCATTTGAGTTTGTTATTGCCTCCAAAACTTCTGCTCTATTGCTGCAGATAGTGTTTACACGGGGTTCTTCCATCCCTGGAAAATCCCTCGCAGCGCATCGGGCTGGTCGAAGCGCTCGCGAAGGCGGTCGTAGGTGAAGCGATGCGTCCCAGCGTCCAGGTTGGCACGGTACATCCACGGCACACCGCGCACCATCAGGTCGGTGTCATTCTTCCAGTCATTGGCCGGGTTCTTCCACGTCGCGTACGAATTTACGGTCTCCACCTTCACGAGCCGAGCGCCGTCTGGAGCGAAAGCCTTGAACGCGTATTCAACTGAGAGTTCAGCGTATCGACAGTACGGACACCAGAGACGGTCGTTGGATTCTATTCGTCCTGCAATCAGGAAAAGGAACATTGGTCCTTCTGGAAGAGGCGACGACCCAGCTGTCATGGCGTCCATGTACGACCGGAAGGCGTTATATCCCTTCAGCAGCACGATCTCCTTTGAAGCGACGGTCGCTGACGCTAGCAGTGGGTCTGGCGCGTCTTCGTTCTTGAACAGATAACGCAGAAGCGGTTCGTAAAGCAAACTATCCTCAATGATCATACCTGTCGTGGCACGTTTTGCTCCTGGACGAGCTCCATGCCACTGCATGATCGATGGAATCGCCTTAACCCGAAAATCGCTGTCTTTGAAGAACGCATTTGGCGAGGACCAGTACGCTTTGTCGCCTGCGTGGATCGTCACCAGCCTGTTGCGCGACGGCGATTTTGCGAAGACATCGTATACCATCTTTGACGTATCAACACACAGGCGCCTCCATGTTGTTTGCTGGCCTTGCTCGTCCCCGCATGTGAAGAACAAAAAGATCTGCTCATCTGACCCTGCAGGTATCGTGTAGTTCGCCAGATACGCCATGGCAGCGTCGTATCCCGAAACCACATCGTGGCGATCAGCAAAAGAGCGTACCGGGTCGTGCGTTGAGGCCGGCAAGTCAGGAGCCACAACCGATGGGCGCGCTGTGGCAATAGCGGCTTCTGTCGGCTTAGGCTTTGTGTTATCAGCAGGAGCCGGGGTGGGCAACATCTCGCCGCTGCGCAACCGCAGCTGCTCCACTGCAGTCGCTAGCGGCTGACTGGTGACTGCAGTTCGCTCGCTCTTTCTCCTTTCGGCATCCTCTTCTTGCTCTCTCCGTGTTGAAACCTGTTCCTCCGTGTCCTGCTGCGTTGTTGTCGAGCCGAGCGTCACGGGGTCACTACCTGCATTGATGACATTGGCGCGCAGGTCGGTGACACCCACGGATGACCACATTCGCACTTGCAACAGAAACAAGCAGCACAGCGTAAAGCCTCCGCCCACCACCATCATCCAGCGTCTTCGACGCGCTTGGCTGCCTGCATGACGACGGTCTCCAGCCTTCGGCATCCCCATCGTTGCTCTGATCGTCTGTCTCCGCTATGCCATGCCAGGTTTGCCACGAACTATACCACGTCTTTACATTTGGTCAAAACTGGATGTACCCTAATTATCTGATCCCGTGCCAGCCATCTGCTTGCTTCAACATCGATTAACGCCTGGAGCCTCCTTCGAAGACTAATTGCAATGCCTCAAGTACGTAGAACTTCTGCTTCACTCGTTGGTAAGTGAGCGGTTGGCCAGGAGGGCCTGGGAACACGCGATAAAACCACGGTACGCCCTTCATAGCCAGCTGCGGGTCCTTTTTAAACTCATTTTCTGAATTCCGCCACTCCGAGTATTTATCGTAGGTCTCCACGAGCACCAATTTGGCATTGGCAGGAGCGTAGGCGTAGAACGCGTACTCGACCGGCATCTCGGATTGTCGACACCACGGACACCAGAGGCGGTTGTTGCGCTGGAATCGGCCGGACACCATCATCATGAAAAGTGGGTACGGTGTTCCGGCGCTGGCGTAGGTTTCCATGAAGGCTCGATATTGTACGTATCCCCTCAGTGTGACGATCTCTTTCGAAGTCACGGCAGGCTGTGCCAGCAACTTGTCCTCTTTATCAGCATTGCGGAAGAGATAATGGAGAAGTGGTTCGTACATAATCGACTGCCCCACCAGCATACCCCACGTCGAACGCAGTGCGCCGGCGGTACCGCCATCCCATCGCATTACGGTTGGAATAGCCTTGAGACGAATATCAATGTCGTCAGTGAACTCATTGCCACCTTTCCAGTACTCTTGACTTCCCGTGTAGATTGTAACAAGGCGATTGGCAGAAGGCGACTTGGCAAACGTTGAGTATACCTTCTCGCGAGCTTCAGCGCATTGGGGTGTCCAGTCGCCTTCACCTCCTTGATCATCGCCGCACGTGAAGAAAAGGAAAAGCTCCTCTTTAGAATCAGCAGGCTTTGTATAATTTTGCAGATACGCCAGCGTCGCATTGTACCCAGCAATGATGTCGTGCCGTTTTTTAAACGGGATATTCCCGTAAGATTTCTGCAATACGAGTCTTGACTCATCGAAGCGCCTTGACAACAAAGTTTGAGGTTGGTATGCATCAACAGTAGCAGAAACTTCGCTCACCATCCCAGGAACCTGAATGGGTGCAGCAGAATCAACAGTATCCCCTGTTTGTCCAGCGTTGTTGGGCCTTGAGCTACAGGTAGCTTGTCCACTCCTGTCCACAGATGATCGCTACTACTCTTCGTTCTCTTCACCGTAGCAGTCATAGGCTTCATCGCCGTGCTTTCAGGCAAACCCACATCACTACCTGTTGTCACCTCCTCTGTGTCCTCTCCCCTCATCTTGCTAGAAGCGTCAGCCAGTGGCAAGTCGTCAAACGACGTCCACTTGTGGTCCTCTGTCTTCTTTGTAAGTAGGTCCTGAACCTCATCCCCCGCAGTAGCTCCAACGACCGGAACGTCCCCACCCAGAGGGATCTTGTCATCAAAAGCTACCGTGTCCTCCTCCTGTCCAGGACGCAGCCGTGGCCTCGCCGTCGCCTCCGGGTGTTGGTTGTGCGCTTCCACCTCGCCCACGGCCTCCTGGTCGCCCTCGCCCTTCACCAGCTGCTCCCTGCCGTCCTCTGCCGCCTCTTCCGCCTGCTCCTCCGCCTCCTCCTTCAAGTCCTCGCCCTTCAGCGCCCCCATGTCCCGCAACGCAGCCAGCGCGTCCTTCATGACCTTGCTGTCGCCCACGGTCTCACCTACTTGTTGGTCCTTTGCCTGCTGCTCTTGGGTGCCGAATGCACGCGCCCACATAGTGGTGCGCACCATGAAGACACAGTAGATGACCACCAGAGTGGCAGCAGCCACCAGCCACACGTTGCGACGGAGCCACAGACTCACGTGCTCGCCATGGCGTCTGCGCCGATTAGAGCTCGACATTATTCCCAAATCAAATGCTTTTGTGCGTGGAATTGGATTATGTGGAATGATTGAGCCGAGTGAGATGGCTACACAAGTGCAACTTCTGTGCAGCTGTTGCTGGAGGCGATTGATGCACATCGCTACGGTACGAAATGCTGCAGTAGTTGGTCCTACTTCTCAACCTGCGAGTCGTCTCTGTTGAGGTACTGTAGCATTGAGTCTTCGTAGACCTTGACGCTCTTGAATCCGAGAACTTGTTCCAAAGTGAACGCTACATGAGAGCCTCGGACTGCACGCTGGCAGTAGGTGATCACGGGTTTGTTCTTGTCGAGGTGAAGCTCATCTAGAAATATCGCTTCGAGCTCCGCCTTCGGTTTGAATCTGCCGGTATCGGCATCGACTGCGTTTACCCAGTTGAAATTGACTGCTCCAGGGATGTGACCAGCACGCGCGTTCCCAGCGGCATTCTTGCCGGAGAATTCGTCGGAGGTACGAGCATCGACGAATTGAGTCGATGAATCGAAAATTCCTTGCTGCACAGCCTTGAAACCCACTAGCACATGGGTGTCCTTCACATCGCTCCATAACTCCTTTTCACACCCTTCCGCTCGCTCAATCGTTTGACTTCCGGGTGCATCTGAAGGCGCACTAGCTGTAAGCTCCGGATCCCCGTAGCAACCTCATTGCCGTCTGCCTGCCATTGCTTCAGACCACCGTCGAGCACCTTGATTCGGTCCACTGGGAACCCGTAGTGGCGGAAGACCCACCACGCACGAACCGCCTTCATGCTCCTCTCGTCGTCGTAGAACACAATCGCGGCGTCCTTCAGAACCTGCAACCACTTAATGACATGGAGGAACTTGTTCTCACTGATAACACCCGTAGCGCCAGACGCCGGGTTCTTGAGCAATGATGAGGCCAGTGTGAACGGAACTGCATGAGGAATATGGCCTTGAGGAAACGAATCGACAGGGTTGCAATCCAGCAGTAGCAACTTGAGTTGGTCGTTCCCGAAGGCGTTGCGGAGCCATGTTGAGTCCACCAAGGCTGATCGTGATGAGTTCGGATACAACTCCATTGAGACTGCACCATACACTAACGGTGCCAGGGAAACATCCCCGTTTGACTCGTTATCCTCCTCTCCAGGGCTGAGTTCATCGTTGAGAACTTCAGCCTCCTCCCTTGTATATCCGTCGTTCAACACGCCCATTCCTTTCAGTGCATCCATCGCACCTTTCAGTGGTTTACTAAGTGCTTCTTCGTTCATCGCTGCCTGATCTTCGTTTCGCTGAACCACCTGCACCGATATGTTCGTGCGCACCATGAAGACGCAGTAGACAACCACAAACACCACCACGGCCGTCAGACACGCGTTGCTGCGGAACCAGCGGCTTAACTGCGCGCCGCGAGATCCTCTCCGCGCTCGATCGTTGCTCGGTCCCATTCTCGCGTTTATCTTCCTATGCGCCACCGTCTTTGCAAATGACCAGTGTCGCACAGAAACACTTGAGCACTTGCTGGTGTCGTGTCTAATTGAGTTTGCGTGCATTGTTGAAATGACAGCAGGGTATGGCATTTGCTGGGGTTAACACAATAAGCCGTTGCACGGAGTTGCGGGTCTCCGCCACCACAAATTATGCATCAACCATGCCTCGCTCGTTGTCTCGAACAAACAATCAAGCTAAATGAAATGAACAACGCTTTAACTCTCGTTCACTTTGGAGTTTACCGAACAGTGCTCGGAGCGAGCTGACCATGCACGCTCGATGACTTGATCGTGGATCTACTTACTCACTTGCTTAGGTCGGCCTTGCCGTCCGCGGCTTGTTCTTGAAAAACGTCTGCAGCTTTCCCGTGTCGGGGTAGTCCGGCATGAACTGGTGCACATTGATCTTGTTGGCGGCGAGGTCCTTCTTGACAAAACCGAGGAACGGCACTCCTCGCACGGGCGCCACTTTCTCCTGAAACTCGGGCTGCTTGAACGGGTTCTTTTTCTTCTTCCACTTCTTGTACGTGTCGGCCACCATGACCCGCACCATGACAGCATTATCCGGCGCTGTGTAGTTGTAGTAGTGCATGACGGTCACATCCGCGCGATCACAGTAGGGGCACCACAGCCGTCCATTGAACGCATGATACCCAGACACGAAGAACAGGAACAGCGGGTACGAGTTATCGTACGTCCCCAAGTAGTCCATGACGTCTCCGGGAGAGTACAAGGTGATCACTTTGTTCTTATTCGGCTCTCCGGCCAGCGGCTTGTTCACCCGGAAGGCATAGTCCAGCAGCGCTTCGTCCGTGCAGAAGGACTCCGTCAGCATCGTCGACGAGTTGCCACCCTTCGTAACGCACGAGCGTCGGGATATGGTCCAAATAGAACAACTGGTTCTGTCTGAACTCGTTCATGTAGTCAGCCCAATAGGACTCGGGTCCGACGCGGATCTCCACGAGTCGGGAGCCTCTGGGCGCGCGGTTAAAGGCGTCCATGACGGGCTTCTTGGCGCGCTCGCAGTCCGACACCAGTACTGGCCGCTCTCGTCGGCGTCGCTCATAAACAGGATGTAGAGCGGGCCCTGCGCCTCCACGTCGTACTCGCTCACGAACTTGTAGCCGGCCTCGAAGCCCTGTAGATGCAGCACGGAGTGGCCCAGCACGCGATTGCGCACGAGGCCGCCGTCCTCGTCTTCAGAGTCAGCGCCGTTGTCCGAGCGCAGCGACACGCTCACCGACACGAACTGGTACATGTAGGCTACGGAGAAGAGCACGGTGGTGGCCAACGCCAGCTGCATGAAGCGCATGGGGCTGAGCCCCGCCCGCTGGAAGCGACAGCCTTCGCCATTGCTACACTATTGCGATTGTGATGTAAAAGACGTGTGAGGAGCTACGGAAGGATCTGATTGGAGGATAATGGGAAAGACTCTGACTTCAACGAGGGCAAGTACGTCAGCATTTTGGTGTCATCTTGTATCAACGTGTGGTGGAGAGGAAGATTTTAAAGGTTGACGGCGATCTGTACGACGACGAGGGCGGTGGCGTATCCAAAGCAAAAGAGCAGCATGGAGAACTGCTCTGCGTCACGGACTTCCGATGGCGAGCGAGAGAAGCAGAGGGAGGAGCCATGCAGCAAGGCGGCCAGGTAGCACTGCACCCAGCGGACCCAGACTCGCAGCGCCCAGGAGCTCACGACGTCGCAGATAGCGGCGAGCACGACACACTGTCGGCGGAGAGGCTCCAGCTCGTTGCGGGCGCGCTTCCATTGGCGCGTGGCACGAGGGAATGCACCGGGCACGGCGAACCATGTGCAAGTGCACGTGAAGATGAACTTGAGCACGCACGCTTGCAGCAGCGGGATGTCGGCCGAGATCTTGGCGAAGATAAATAGCAGCATGTAGGGCCAGATCGTGAAATCATGCAGGTAGTCACTCCAGTCGCGTTTACTCGTTGATGGGTCGGTGTCAAGGAGCTCCCAGTCGGAGATGACGCGCCAATAGCGTGACGGTGGAACGCAGCGATCCGACAGGAACTTCGTCGCTTTGCCAGGCGAGGGCTGCCCGTTCTGGAGCCTTTGTAAACTTCGTTTAAGGAAGTGTCATCCCCCGCCGCGGACCAATCTAACTGTCCGTCAGCAGTAAGTGAGAGAGGTTCATCAATTGTGCCATTGCTTAAGTCGAGGAAATACTTGTCGACGATCGGCCTTAGCCAAGTGTAAACCCACTGGGGTCGTTATTGATACGGCGTAGGTGCTCGTTGTTGCCGCTCGCCGATGCTTTTTGTGGGCATGCTCAATCTTCTCGGCCTCCTTGCGGATGAGATACAGCAGGATGCCGGCCATCTTTTGATACCAAAGTTCAGTACGGGCTTCGGAAGAGCACAATTCGGGTCGATGTTAGCCACGATGCAAGTCCGCGCTATTGTGCGTGTGACCGGTTCTATCAAAGCACGGAATCCTCGGATTTTCATGCGATCAGCATTCCACCCCTGCAATGTGGGGATCGGAACGGAGCTATCCACCGCAGATGCCTCCACGGAGCCTCCAAGCAGCAACAGGCAGCGACTCTCGTAGACGGCATTGATACCGAACGCTCTAATAATGGCGTCACGCTGCATGAACGGCGACGAAATGCTTAAGTACGCCGCCAATTCTACGAATCCCATGCTCTGCAAAAGAAGAGATTGCGAGCAGAAGGGCGTCCACACACTGTAAAGGTCCACCTCCCGAATCACCGAGACGGTGTTGAAAATATCCACACCTTCAATTACACCTTCGAGTTTAATCCACACCGAGCCTTCTTCCCCGGGTTTCCAGGACGTGGTAATACCCAACATTGTTTGTCCGAACTGCCATTCATCGTCGCCCTCCTTGCTGCTAAATTCCTTGAGTGCATTTACCCCTTGGTCACGACGTTCCTTAATGCGATCGATGAAATCGCGATCATCATGCATCGCTCGCAGAACCCTCGACTTAGCCGCTGCAATTATCTTATTCACGCTACTGGTGTCTTCCAAGAAAGCCTCGAGTCGGTCAATCAGGAGTGCTGCCGAGAAGATGCGCTCCGTACCCTTTAGGAGCTTCACGTGTTCCCACACCCAGTCGAGGTTTGACGCTGTGATAGTGACGGATGAATAATCAATCAGGCACCCATCGTCAAGTGTGCTAGCAGTTGCTTGCACGGTAGCGCTACTTTCAGAGCTTACAGTTCTGCGCGACGATGACAGTCCCCGTCCACTCCCCAGCTATGTGACGAAGTGCTAGATAAAATACTTGCATCAGAAGATCGGCGATTTTTCTTGAACACACCAGATATACGTCTCGAGATTTTGTGGGAGGATTTTCGCTTGCTCCCACCTACGACAGCCATTGCAGCTTTAAACGTAACCACGCACACAGCACCACTGCGTCGCAGCAAGTGGGCAATTTCGGCAAATGGCACATCGAGAACATAGCAATCATCAATTTCGTAGACTAAATAGCCTGCAGGTACCACAACACGGTTGGTCCCCAGCGGCGGCAAAGACGTCGAAGCCTGTAGTACCGGTGTTGAATGCTGTGAAGACGACGAATCTGGGATTGCCGAGCTGCTGTTACTTGCGGTTAATTTTGCTTCCGAAGACGTTGTCGACGCACCCGGTGCAGTGAAGTCGCACTTCAGGACAGCGCTTACCGCTGCATCTTCATCCAACGGACGTAATGCGCGCAGCAGATCATTGTCGTCCCGTGATACAAGGCACTTCAGTACGTTTTGTGGTTCCTTGAAGCGGCGGTATCGCTGGGACGTCTCCCGGTCTGGATGTGTGAAGCCAAGCGTAAGTGGTCGTGGTGCTCGCTGGATCTCACTCAGAATGTCGGTGAAATTGAAATCGCTCACAGAAACACCATTAACTGACGTCACAAGAAACCCTGGCTCGATGCGCTCACTACAAGAGACGGCCTCGCTGTCTTTTCACAGAATGCCACAAGTACTTTGCTCGAAAATAGGTCAGTCTCTAGATGCAGACCGATTTTCTGCTTCCGGAACTCGATAACAAAGTCGTCGTCGAGTGGCGTGGAGGGTGCACGTGAGCCGTTGCTCGTGGCGTCTTGCCCAATTGCGCTGGAGTACGAAAACTCGGACGCAGAAGAAGTTGAGTTGATAAGTGACTTGGAGTTGTAGCTGTCTACTGACGATGAATGGCTGAGAGGGAAACGTGCAGCAATATACCCACAGCTGGAAACAACGTCTGTCGAAATGGATCGGTGAACGGGCGACGGCCGCACACCTCGAGTGGACGGAGGCTCGCTGCGGGGGCGTCATCGATATCCCACTCGTCGCTCATGCTGCTTTGATCTTCGGTTTGTCGGCGTACTAGTCCAAGTTTCCTTTTCTGTCGCTTGCCTCTGAAAAATAAGCTGCTTCGAGGTTGTGGGCTGGATCTCACGGGCTTCCTTTCCTCAGTCACACTAGCTCCAATTGCAACTTTGCTTCCGTTAGAGCTGGCAGTTGACGCTGCTGTAGCTGCAACCACACTACGATGGCGTACAACCTGGGAAGGGATGCTCTTTACCCCGTCGTCATTTAAAGTCTTGATGTAGCTAGCATATCCGGTGCAAGCTTTGCGCAGCTCCGTCATGAACGATGGCACCATCGTATGCATCAGCAAGTTCACCATGTAATTCGGAATGCTGAAGTTGGTGTCATCTTCATACTCGACATGGAAGTCGCAGGCATCGTTTGAAGTGGAAACGCTTCTGATGCACATCCGCAACGTGCAGGTCTCCACCCGCACCCTCACATTAGTCGCCGAAGCGTCCGCATGATGCGCAGCTTGGCAGAGCACCACAAAAGCTGTCTGGTCGGGGTAAAACTTCACTCTCCTTCTGTACACATAGTCTCGGTTGGAGAAGGGCCAGGGCAGGTTCATCGCGAAGTACATGACGTCGCTGACATGTTGGTGCTCCACCACATGCACTTGGTGCACGTTGGCGTCCCAGGATTTGCGGTACCGCGCGTCCATGAGCGCGTCGAAGAGCGTGTCGGCCGAGAACGGCAGCCAGCCTTTGGCGTAGTAGACCGGCAGACTTGAGTCCTTCTGGGGTGGTCGAAAGACCTCCACGTCCTTCTCGGCGTAAATAGGCTCCTCCAGATTGGCCCACACGGCGTGCTCGCCCATGTCCACAGCATCTACAGGCAAAAACATGAAGAAAAATTTAAGCAACAGAAAATGGAGAAATGTTTATTTCGGTTCGATTTGGAGCTTTTCGAACCGTCGAGTTCGGCGTCGCTGAACTCGGGCTCGGAGCTGCGGTGCCCGAGCTGCGGGCGCTTGCCAAGCGCCGCCACGCGCGAGCCGGAGGACGCGGACCGGGGGCCTCGAAGGAGCTCATGGCTGTGGCCGTTTGCTTATATTGTTGTTGCTTCGACGGTCGCCACCCCTGAAACTGCGCCAACTATAGCCGTGCGAGTGAGTGACCAGTGCGTCGACTCGACGCTGCTTGGTTTGTATGAGGTTTTGTATGGGTAACTCTTTGGCGTAAACGCCACAAAATGCCAGCAACAAAGCACGACAAATAACAGGCAAATTCAGTGTCGCCTTCAACATAAACTTGATGTGGTGCTCTTTGACTTCACCGCCACGACTTTCTGCAGCTTCAACGACAGTATTTGCGCAAGCGATTTTCAAGATGCCAGACTAATTACTCAATTTAGTCTTCATGACCACGACTGGTCTGGTCCAGACTGCTCCAGACTAATTACGCATCCAGACTGATTCCTCTCGACTTTTTACTGCAAGTTACTCGAAGTAGTTAGCAAGGCTCACACCCAGAGAAGCAGAGGGCTACGGCAATGCAATACCGGCCGGTTGCACACAGCAGCGCCGATGTGTTGCGAGCAGCATCAGCCTATTCGGTTGGCTACCAATGATCTAGCCCAGCAGCGCAAACAAGATCCAGGAACAGTGTACGCATGCCTACAGGAGTTTGCCGGCTATCGACATTTTGTTGGGTATTTGCAAAAGCTTACCGGCCCTAGTGACAATGGTGCACATGATCATTGATGCCCAGGCCTCTTTAATATGGGGACTTCCCGCTGTTTAGCGTGAAAGGTTCAGGAACCTGTTACTTTTAACGAAAATGTTGAGAGTGACTGCCGCTGATCCATCCGCTCCCAACCGAAAATAGAGAAGTCTGATTCAACCGCAGCAGTGTTCGGAAACACGGTGGCAAGGGTACCACAGAACTGTTGAAGCGTATTGAAGCGGGTACCGGTATTTCCATTAGTACACTTTTGTGAAGCTGAGCGCAATACTTCATCTTTCCGAATAGCAGCTGCAAACGCCTGCTCAATTTGCTGTAATTGCTCTGGTGTCCATCCAGCACGCTCGAGGCGCGGCTTGTGCTTACCAATAAGCTCACATAATGCAGCTATGCGTGTTTTGCAAGTACGTTGGTAAGCAATGGGGGTATTTAATAGATCTACGGCATTTGCTGTGTTTGTGACGTGCGAGTAGCTACAGTTCTGGTTAGATTGAGGAAATGCCCAGCAAGCAATCCTGCACTGAACGTTGACATCCAGCGATGTTGGAATGGAGTTCTCAAGTTGGCAGCATCTTCACAGTGGCGCTGATAGACCTGCGAGCGCCTCGATGTCCACAATAAGGACTTGAAAAAAGGGGGTGGTTTCATTCAGGAGGTCGCTTAAAAATAAAATCTGCCTATATCAATGGCGATTTACAAAAGGTAAGATTAGGAAAATTGACCAGATTTCCCTTTTATTAGGTGGCCTGTTGATGCCTGCTCCGACAATCATACCAAAGATTACCAAACGAGCTTAATAATTATAACATGCTGCCGTATTGCCACGTTAGTAACGTGAAAGTTGAGTAAATAGGACAGTCGGGATGCGAAATGTGTTGGAACTGCTACAAACCATCTCAGCAGCTGGGTGGAATCCAACCTAATAGTCTATCCACTAGCTCGTGGCTGTGTAAATAGTAGCTGCCAGCACCACCACGTTTAAATATTCTTTGACATTCAAGTAGGGGTTAGACGGCTGGTCTTGGCCACGGTGGCACGGCGCAGATAAAGGAGGCGGACAAGCCTGCTCTAGCCTTAAGCGTATAGTCTCAACCAGCAAAAGAATTAATGCGCCAAGATAGCAGCCAGCACGATGCGGCATATTGGTGCAACCAGTGATACACACGAGGACCTCGTGACGAGGTGGACGGAACTGCTGGTCCATCGTCTATGTGTGCATAATTTTGGGGAGGCGCACATCAATACGATCGCAAACGTGTCGTGAGTTAACGAATTTCATCTGTCGTCGATGAGACAACGACAACGATGATGATGCTCGTAGTTGTCTATCATCCAGAACGTGTCCAGACTGTCGCAGACCCAAACACCATTAGGCTAATGGTGTTAGCCCCGTCGGATGGCAAGGTTACAACTGCGATTTCACACAGTGACCAATTTGAAGTCTCATTTCTAAACTTTCGATCTCCGAGCAACGAGCCACTCGCAGAGTGTAACACTGCGTTGCAATGGCAACCCCTGGTACAGCATTCTCGCCGGTGTCGCTCACTCAGTCGCAGGTTACAAAATTCGAGAGTATGATGAAGCAGCAAGTGCAGGACGCCATCCTCGCCCGTTCGGCACAACTCGCCAAAGACAACGCCTTGACTCGAACTGGAAGCTGGTCGGCTCGCTTTGTCGGCTTAAAACATTCAAGCTTAATGGTATCGACTCGTTCAATACAACCTCATCGTGGGCTACGACGTTGAGAAAGAAAACAAGAGCGACATCGGACAACGTGAACGAGCGTATCAGCGTTGGCGGAAACCACCAATTCATGCGCTCTCGAAGCAATCCTTACAGTCCCTTCGGGCGATTGTCACTACCGCGCCACACCGTGGGAGGCACTATTGGACGTCACGACTCGCTGAACCCTCACCCGCAACTCCAGTCCTTCCGCACGTTTGGTCGTGTTCAAGGAAACTATCGAGATATCGTGGACGTGCACCACGCCTCCAACTCCTTCGATTTCCTACATCAGCAGAAGTTACTGTCACCTATTGTGACGAATGCCGCAGTGCTGCGTACAGTTCGCGCCACCAAGGACAGCTACCTGGGCATCAAGTGGCTGGCTGAAAACTCTTTCGCTGGTAAGCGTGACTACTGTTTCCTCGAGATGGTAGGGTACACCATCAACACAAACGGCCAAGAGATTGGTTTCGTGGCTCTGGCTTCAGTCGATGTTCCCGAGTGTCCCGACTTGTCGGACATCATGAAAATGACGCGTGTGCGAATGAAGCGCACCATGCTGGTAATCCCCACAACGGATACACTGAAGGTAATGTCTGAGATTTTTGAGATGGGTTCCAGTGAGGCATACGAATCGTCGATTGTTGCAAATGCCCAATACCGCCTGAATATGGCCATTCTCAACGAAGTCTCACTCGCGATCGACTCCCAAAACATCGCCAAACAAACGCTGGCCCTCAAAAGAACTGGGTGCTCGATGAGAGTCGCCTGACGTGCACAATTTGCAGTCGCCGTTTCCACTTTATGTATCGCCGGCGGCACCACTGCCGACTATGCGGTGATGTCGTCTGCAAAACCTGCTACGTCACGCGTTCAGTTCCTGGTGCTGAAATGCAGGAAGCGTACGGTTGCGAGCCTGCGGATCCCTTTACCATTTGCCAGACCAAGTTTTGTGTGCGCTGCGTCATGGGTCTGCGCGCTATCGACAAGCGTTTGAGCAGATTCTCGGAGAAAATTTCCAAGATGCTCTCGCTTCACATGTCTGATCTGAATGTGTCCGAGACCGAGGTTGTAGAGGATAATCAGTATTTCACCTCGCATCAGCGCAACGCCTCTATCACATACTTCAAGCGAGGCACCAACAAGAAGCACAAACATAACAATTGGACAGATATTTGATATTCCTGTGTCCACGGCACAAACCGAATTCGCCACCAATACTCACGCAACAGTCGCAGTCGGTGGCACAGGAGTTTATGCTGCATACGAGGAGGCAGACCATTGGGGGTCTGTTAGGCGACCGTCGCTCTCTTTGGATCCGTCGCACTCGAATTCGTACAGCAAGCTCCAGCGACTCTCACAGCTAAGCCGCCATAGTTCCACTCCAAGTCTCACTGACAGTCAATGTGACCCAGATGAGGAGAAAGTATTGCTCAGCTTTGACATCGTCAACCGCATCGTTGTGCTTTAAGGGTTTTTTCGGTGACTCATGGTTGAATCCTGATTGCTGTTCGTCGTGAGAAGACAGCAGCACGATCAATTAGCTTAGGAACCTATGGAGTCCAGAGATAGGAACCTATGGAGTCCAGAGACTGCTGCGAACGTAGCAGCAAGTCCCTTCCGTACTGATTTTGATATGACCACGCATTATTCAAACGTTTTAATAATAAATCCTATATTTCTAGAAACATGAAAATGCATGGCCTCATCACCTATATGCATCCACTGAAGGTCAATTCTTCGCCTTTCTTAGCGTTATCAGAGCCCACAGTGACGCTAGGTCCACGAAGTGAATGCTTGCTTTTATTTTATGGTATTATAATAGCTTTAATTGGTGTTGCAGATAAGCCCCTCATTAGTAATCCCTAGTCTTTGAAAACCCGCTCAAATGGAATATTATGCCGCTTCCCGATGACCAAGTGGTTTAGAAAGCTAGGTAGTTATTACTAAATCCCCTCTGACGTAATATGGACTATAAAATCGGCAATATCCCCCAAAAGATTTTTAACAATAGAAAAGTCACCTTTGTCCAGGTCGATATGTGCATTGTCACCTGCATTTCCACTGTGTGTATTCCGATTCGTCTCGGAATATTCGCTGAAGTTCACATAACGAGCTTACAATGTCATCTGCCGCCCCTTCAGCATGGGCATGAACTAAAATCATCTCCGAGAAAATGAAATAGAAGTCCACATATTATGTAGGTTGAGTTTTTCATGGATATTGCACCTAGTGCTGAAAATTTTGCAAATTTCTTAGGCATTGGTCAGCGATATTCTAGATGTTTAGTTGGCGACGGCGTTGGTGAGCTCCTTGCAACAAATAGTAGGCTGTTATGTAGTTGGGAGGATATGGAAGTTTGCGCTTTTGACAGCAAATAGTTGTGGCACCACTAAAACGGTATATCCCGATAAAGGAATACCCTGAAATGAAATGAAATGAGTTACATTTTCGCGTAGCTAATTATCCCTGCGCTAGTCTCAATGTTGCTAGGCGGCGGCATAGAGTGGTGTCCGCATATGTCGAGTCTCCTACTTCATGTGGCAGTGCTGTCATCGTAGTCAAAAAAGTTTCCACTTCTCCTTGTCAGTGGCGGTCCGTCGTAGTTCTTCAAGGTCGTGGGCGTTGAGTAGTTGAAGGTTGTAGTCGCTTGATACCAGGTCCGCGTCCAGAACAGTGGGCATGGAGGTGCGCGGTCGGCCGTGCCAATACCCTGAAACGCGAATAATTTTAACGCCATGACAATTGAGGGGCTTATCTGTATCTGATTCCCATTGCTTTTCTGAGCAGCGCCAAAATGTGCGACACCGCGCGGCACCTGATCCCGTTCAGTTTTATTCCTGCTGTGTGCTCACATTCCTAAAATCTGGACGTTACAAATGTGGGGTATTCTAACACGAGTAAACATCAGCTTAAGCTCCATTTGTGTTCACGAGCAAGAACGTCTAAGACTATATGCGATGCATGGCACAGTCACTTTATTTAACGAGCTTTCACAACGCTCATGACGCTGTCACCGACGCTGATTACGTGGGTTGTCAGGATAGCGGATCGCGTGCCACATGAAAGCACGAAAGCTGTGCAATTTCAAATCTAAAAGATTCTTACTACCTTAACCTTGAAGCGAGACCGCTGCTGTCATGCGTTCGAAAAATGAGCGGCTCCATTTTCGAATACGGACTCGCCGAGATCCAATATGCGATCGGATCGCACCCGAATGGAAGGACATTTTAGCCAACGTATCCATAGAGGGCGTGCAAGTGGGAATCAAGTTTATTGAATAAAAAACGCTGCGATTTAGATTCGCCCGTTTCCAGAGCGGCAGTAGTTACGGTGTACTAGTACTAGCACATAATTCGCCTCCTGACTTGCGATGCAACTTGCCAAAAAGTTCAGTGATGCTGATACACCGTCAAGTGACAGCGCCGTGCCAATGTGTTTGTGGTGTCTCCCACGCATCGACGAATACGTCTCCATTCGTTTGAGGAACACGCCAGAACTCTACTCAACGGCGACCCCACGCGTGTGGTGCCTGGCTGCAAGCCAGCGGATACCTACACTTGCGGTCAAATCGCAGAGGTCTCTTAACGATATCGCGAACGGACCTTGAAGCGATGGATTTTACATCTTTACATGTCGGATCTGCACCCCAGGCACATCGCTCCTCGGTGAGTCCATCGTCCCACTCTTGCTGACTATCTGTACCATTTTTTTAATCATTTTTTCAGCTGACTTCATAAGTATCCATTTAACTTGCTTAAACTAAGCCGATCGTTTTCGCGCGTCTCAACAAAGTCCTCAGCACCACAAGTCAGCGCAAAACCGTTGCAGTCCAGTCGGATCTGTGGCTGCGTAGCAACCCACATCATCGGGCTCATCAGCAGCAGCACCGTAGCTGCGAAGCGAAGCGTGTCGTCCAGATAGCGTCCGACCATGTGTGACTTTCCAGATGGAGGCTATCCGGGTGACATTCCGCTGTCGCAGACCTAAAGGCATTTACTTCGACGTACTCACCGTTCGCCATCGGATGGTAGGGGTGCAACCACGTCACATAGCGGCCACTTCGTTGTGTCATTCTTAAACTTTCGAGCCCAGTGCAACGAGGCACTCGCAGTGACAGAGTACACCACTACACTGCAATGACAAACCCCGGCACAGCGTTCGCGCCGGTGTCGCTTACTCAGTCGCAGGCTGCAAAGCTCGAGAGTATGATGAAGCAGCAAGTGCAGGACGCCATCCTCGCCCGTTCAGCACAACTCACCAAGGGCAATGCCTTGGACTCGGACTGGAAACTGGTCGGCTCTCTTGGTCGGCTGAATACGTTCAAGCTTAAAGGTGTCGACTCGTTCAATTCAGCCTCTTCGTGGGCTACGACGTTGACAAGGAGTACAAGAGCGACGGCGTGTAATGTGAACGACCGCATCAGTAGCAGAGGAAACCATTGGCGTGTACGCTCGAAACAGTGCTCACAGTCGCTTCGGGCGGTTGTCACTATCCCGCCACACCGTAGGTGCCACTGGTGGACGTCAGGACCCGCTGGACCCTCACCCGCCACTTCAGTCCTTCCGCACGTTTGGTCGTGTTCAAGGAAACTATCGGGATATCGTGGACGTACACCACGCCTCCAACTCATCCGATTTCTTACATCAGCAGAAGTTACTGTCACCCATTGTGACGAACGCCGCAGTGCTGCGTACAGTTCGCGCCACCAAGGACAGCTACCTGGGCATCAAGTGGCTGGCTGAAAACTCTTTCGCTGGTAAGCGTGACTACTGTTTCCTCGAGATGGTAGGGTACACCATCAACACAAACGGCCAAGAGATTGGTTTCGTGGCTCTGGCTTCAGTCGATGTTCCCGAGTGCCCGACTTGTCGGAAACCATGAAAATGACGCGTGTGCGAATGAAGCGCACCATGCTGGTCGTCCCTACAACAGATACGCCGAAGACGACGTCTGAGATTTTTGAGATGGGTTCCAGTGAGGCATACGAATCGTCAATCATTGTGAATGCCCAACATCGCCTGAACATGGCAATTCTTAACGACGTCTCGATCGTGATCGACTCCCAAAACATCGCCAAACAAACGCTGGTCCCTCAAAAGCTGGGTGCCCGACGAGAGTCGTCCGACGTGCGCAATTTGCAGTCGCCGTTTTCACTTTATGTATCGCCGGCGGCACCATTGCCGACTATGTGGCGATGTCGTCTGCAAAACATGCTACGTCACGCGCTCAGTTCCTGGTGCTGAGATGCAGGAAGCATACGGTTGCGAGCCCGAGGATCCCTTTACCATTTGCCAGACCAAGTTTTGTGTGCGCTGCGTCATGGGTCTGCGCGCTATCGACAAGCGTTTGAAGAAATTCTCGGAGAAAAATTCCAAGATTAACATGTCTGATCTGAATGTGTCCGAGACCGCGGCAGTGGAGGATGATCGGTCTCCCACCTCGCATCAGCGCAACTCCTCTATCACGTACTTCAAGCGAGGCACCAACAAGAAGCGCAACCTTGATCTGGACCAGATATTTGATATTCCTGTGTCTACGGCACAAACCGAGATCGATCACAAAACTAGTGACGCCAGCACTCGTACAACAGTCGCGGCCGGTGGCAATGATGCGTTTGCAGCTTGCGGGGAGACAGACCAATTGGGCTTCGCCACATCCAAGATCATGAGACCGTCGCTCTCTTTGGATCCGTCGCACTCGAATTCGTACAGCAAGCTCCAGCGGCTCTTGCGGCTAAGCCGCCATAATTCCACTGCAAGCCTCAACAGCCAATGTGACCCAGCCGAAGAGAACGTCTTACTCAACATTGACATAATCCACCGCACCATCGCCATATAAAGGTGCTTACGGGGATAGCGGTTTGAGTCCCATCAATTCAGAATTGAATTTCAAGTGCTACTTGCCGAAAGAAGACAGCAGCACAAGTTGATAACGTAGGAACCAAGGTGCTCAAACCTGCTGCGAATGAAGCAGCAAGTCTCATGGGCTCTGATAGCAATTTTAGCAGTCAAGTTGAAGGCGATCCGGATGTAAGTTAGTCGAAAACAAACAATAGTCAACTGGACTGATCTTTGCTATCCTCGTTGATAATGTTCAATTCGCATCTCATGCTTCCACTGGCCTCCGCTGTCCCACTCAGACTCATTCAAAGATAATAATGAGTCGGAAAACCGCCAAGACAAAGCCATTATAAACCACGGTGGTGTAGACATCGCTTTATTTAGCGCTCCATGAACGTCCCAAGCGTGCAGTGTGACACGGTTTGGCCGGTCATCTCTCCCTCTCCTGCAGGAAGGTGTTTGCACTCGAAAGCAGGCCCGCGACTGCGGTGAACCCAGGGTTAACCATAACGTAAATACTTTTTTCAAGACGTAGTCGATTCTACGGTTTGATCGCTTTTCAGCACCATGTTTGCAGCTAGAGCTGCAGCGCAGCGGAAGGTGGCAAATGCTCGACGAGGTAGAGAAGCTAGCGAGTGGAATGTGGCACACGACCTGGAGGAAGAGGGAAAAGCTGTGGGTGGTGAGGTTACGACTGGAGCAATCAGTGAGGGTGGTGAAAATGAAGAGCAGCAACTGCAAGGAACCCAAGGACAACCCGCTTCGATTACTTTACCCGATGATGCGTCTGGTAGTCCAAATGATGCAAGCGCAGAGAATGCTGAAGGCCAAAGCGACGATCTCATAAAACTTATACCCCTGGCTGGACTCACCGGATTCAAACTGCAATACGTGCGGTTTTCAAACCTTTCCATCAGGACACTGAACAGCGTGTCGTTTAATTCTACGGTTATGCTGTGTATTTCGTGGGCTTCGCTATCGGTCGGGTTGCAGACGTACCCGACACTCGCGAGCAGTGAAATTCTGAACAACATGGACTTCTTTGTCCTTGCTGTGTTCATTACCGAGGCAGTCATTAAAATATTTGCCGAGGGCCTTTACCCTTGGAGATTTTTACGGGTAAGGAGATGCGGTGGAACTGCTTTGACTTTGCCATCATCGTCATGAGTCTACCCATTTGGGGTTCTGCACTCGGTGGCAGTAGCATCGCGATTCTGCGTATGCTACGACTCATGCGAATCATGAAACTGGTTAAGCGCATCCCACAGCTCTACATGATTGTTATGGGACTTATTGGTGGTCTGAAGTCCATCGGCTACATCATGCTGTTGCTCTTCCTCGTATTTTACCTGTATGCCATCTCCGGTCTGTACGCTTGGCAATACAACGACAGCTTCCACTTTCGCAGCGTTCCGATTGCGATGATCACACTCTTCCGCATGAGTACTCTCGAGAATTGGTCTACTGTGAGTTATTGTTCGTACTTGCCATGCCAAAATGTAAAGAAGTCGCAGTCACTAATCGGTCATTTATATTTGCACAGATCATGAACATTAACTATTTCGGATGTGATCGCTATGACGGTGGCTATTACTCGCTGGACCCTGCGGCTGCCGCCAGCTTTCAATATTGCAATGTCACGAATCTTTACGGTCCCAACGTGACTGAAAGCTCGTTAACTTCTCAGCGAGCAGTCAACCAGGTGATGGCTTCGCTCTACTTCATCACTTTCATCCTGATTTCAGCGTTCGTCATGCTCTCGCTTTTCATCGGTGCCATCACTATGAGTATGACACAGAGCATGGAGCATATGAAAAAGGCACAGGAGGAAATTGAGTCCAAAAAGAGAGCGGAAAAAGCTCGCGTACGAGCCCTCGAGGCGGAACGAAGGGCCCGTGAGGCGGCGAAAAAGCGTGCTGACGGAGCTGCAAATGATCAAAAGAATCCTAGCGATCCAAACAAAAGCGGAAAACTGTCTGCAGCCGAACGCAAAGAACGACAAAAAATGCGCGAGGTGCTCATGCAGACGTGGGATGACTGCGACTTGACTGACATTCTTACTCATGGACAGGGAGACAAAAACAGCCTTAAAGGACGATATCTAATGATTTCGGGTCTGGCGACGAAAATCGTGGAGCACCCTAAGTTCTCGCTCTTTGTCACAGGTGTGATCGTAATGGCCGGAATCATGGTGGGGTTGCAATCCGCTCCCGAAATTACAGACGTAATTGGTAACGTGCTGAACGGGATCGATACTGCCATCCTCGCGGTTTTCACCTCTGAAGTCATTCTAAAGCTGCTCGCTGAAGGCCTCGAGCCTTGGCAGTATTTTCGCACTGGATGGAACGTGTTCGACTTCATCATTGTTGTTGGAAGTTTTACGCGAGGTACAGGTGGCATGCTTACCATGCTGCGGCTGCTACGCCTTCTTCGAGTACTAAAACTCGTGAGAGCATTTCCGCAGCTGCAGGTGATTGTGTCTGCCTTGCTCAAGGGCGTGAGCTCTATCGGCTACATTGGGTTGATTCTGCTGTTGTGCTTCTACGTCTTTGGCATTGTGGGCAACATGCTTTTGCCGGGAACGACCCATTTCATTTTCAACATCTTCATTTTGCCATGCTATCGCTCTTTCAGATGGCCACCATGGATGGTTGGAGCGATATACTTTACATTAACTACTACGGTTGTGACCTCTACGGCTATGGTGCCTACATTGCACAAGGATACACGTGCACACCGCACGCTTCCGGGTTTTGGCTGTTCTTTACTTCTGCTCATTTATCGTTCTGGGAGCTATGGTGCTTATCACACTTTTCATCGGTGTGGTCACCACAAGTATGGAGGAAGCTACCCAAGAAATGGAGGCCGAAAAAGAGCTATTGCGTCGCGTCGAAGCACTCCGTGTACAGCATACTATAGACTCAAAGGTTGTGTCCTCCTACATGCAGGTATTCCGAATGCTAGATCTCGATGGTAGTGGCTCTGTTGAAGAGGCTGAGTTGCGAACTGGCCTGGCAGCGATCGGCAAATATCCGAGTTATGAAGAGCTCAAGGAAATGATGGATGTCGTGGACGAAGACGGCAGCGGTCAGATTGACATCGTCGAGTTTGTCGAGTTCATGATTCATGTGCGGGAAAAGTCCTCTCAACAACAAGCTAAAGGTTAGCGGCAGCTACGGTGGAGGCAACACAAATGTCCGAAGAAGAAGCGGAAGGAGATGCTGACGGCTCCAGCCCAACAACAACAGGACCAAAGTCTCTTAATAGTGAAAGTGGTGTTGTAGCACCTATTTCAGATGGCACAGGCAGCTTCAGAAAGACAGAGAATGAACTAAGCAATCAGAGCAGCGATGGTGACATGCTGCTCGCCATCAAGACGGAAGATGCCGATTCAACAGCACACTTCGATACATTCCCCAGAGCTCGAAGTCCATCTTGGTCTTCCCCACGTCCAGCCTTATCCAGTCGGAGTCTCAATGGGTGCAACGTGATGCCCTATCTATCAGATAAAGAAGCACATTCTGAAGTGGAAGCGATGCCTGTAAGGGCTCCAGTCATTCTGCCTGAGATCCAGTCACCCTCAGAAGAAGCTCCAACATCAATGCCATTGCAAACCCCTCAGTCTCGGCCTCGCTCTGGACGTGTGACTAGTAAAATTATCCCATCCGGATGAGCTACTAGATCGTTAGCATAAATATTCAATCATCAGCCCGCGCAGTAAACCTTATTGAGAGGCGAGCGCAAGGTGCTTTGTTCAGTCAACCATTTTGACGTTGATTAACCACCCACCGATGCTCTGGTGACCACTTGGTTCAGAATTTGCTCTAACACTGGTACTGTTCCAAACTCATCTTCTGCATCAGTATTAGCTTTATGCTCTCGAAGCCACCGGCTTTGGCAGCGTCATATGGAAGTCTCCCGCGCTTGTCAGTAAGCGCCAAGCTGGCACCGTTTAGTAGAAGATACTCGCAGCACGATAAAGCACCAGCTCCTGCGCTAGCATGAAGAGCTGTTTCTTGGTACTCACCTGCACGAGAATTTACGTTCACTCCATGTGCCAGACACCACATCAACTCGTTTAGCTTTCCGTAAGCAGCTCCGGTGATAAAGCGTTTGGCGAGCTTCCGTTTTGGTGCGCTGTCGTCATCTTCTAGTGAATTGAGAACCGAATCGGGTTCGGCAAACCCATGGAAATGGTACTTGGCCTTTATAAAACGAGATTTCTCTTCCCTCGACGTTGTAGGCGTTGGTTTGGTCCAACCGTCAGGCACCGTGTGTTCCCATATCGCATTCACAGTGGCGTTACCAAGCTCATTGCGTAGCAATGTCAACAGCGACATATCCCACGAATCCAATGCCAGTGACCTTACCTTAGACTCGTGTACACCTAGGCTTCGATGAATGCCCGAGCACTCAATGCAGAGAAGGCATCCAATATTAATTGATACCCATTCTGCTGGTTGTTGTCCACAGTCTGCGCAGCAAGGATTCACTTCCGTAAGCTCATCAATCACTGACTGCTGCTCCGGATGCACCTCTTGACGGTGATTCTGCTTCTCCAGTGCATTCTCTGTACTGCGGCGCGCAGCCTCAATCCACTCCATCATGTCTCGAGCGCTAGCCGCTTGCAGTAAAAGCTTTGCGCGGTTTGCATCAATCACCTCAAAGCAGAAAGGCAAGCTGGAGCCCTCGAGCTCCCGCACACGTGCTAGCAATAGATCGCACACGAGGGTAAGGCTGCTCTCCGTTGGATGTTTTCCTGCACCACTGCGAGACGTGGTCTGAAAAAGCTTACCCGCATGAATCTGGAACCAGCGCCTTTTCCAACTTCGTGCTGGGAAGAGGGAATTACGCACAAACAGATAGCCTTGTTTAGCAATACCACCGGAGGTGGCTACCGTTTGTCGGCTACTCCACGTGTCCGTCGATATGACCTCCACTGGTAGGTCAAGCGATGGAAACGACTCAGTTGAAAGCGTCTCGACGCTTAGGCCGCCCGCAGTTGGTGTGAAATCGCCAGATCCGTAGTTAGCACTGACGATCTCCACGTCCTGGGACAATCGCTTATCAAGCACTTCCCGCTGAGATGCCCACATGATCTCGTCTTGCTCAAAATCTTTGCGGGAGGTTTGCATCATCTCTTGACGTTTCCTGAGGGTGGGCTCGATAGACTTGACGAGTTCGTGGCATGCATGAAAGTGCCCCAACTGTGCATACAGTATGGAGTTGAAGCACTCAACCAGAACAAACTTTTTCATGCTGTCGAGCCGATTCATATATCGAACCAGATCAAAACGTGCCAGCTCAAACCGTCGACGGGCTGAAACCACCTCTCGCTCCAGCGCTCGCTGGTGTCTGTCATTTCCATTGCTCACTGAACTTGCATCTGGGCTGTTTAAATTAGTGCTGCTGCCCTGTCCACTTGAAGCAGAAGATGCTGGTGGCGTTCCTGTGATGGCGAACTCATTAACACCTAGTGCACCGCTCCCGTTGTAGTTCCCCGCCGAGATTGCAGGACTTCCCAGACCCATTATCCCAAAGGCATCTCCTCCAGTATTAGGAGTGCCTGTTCCATTCGACGGCTGTCCAGGTTGCCTTGACTTGCTCAGAAGCTTGCCCAATAAGGTCTCATACTCGTCTCCAAGCCTACTAACCTCCTTCCGCAACTCGCCAGCCTCTTTCAGCAACTCCCTCTCCGAGAACTGCTGAATTGAACGACTCAACAGCGACTCCACACCCAACAACATGCTCACTCGCGAGCTTTGCACCTGTGCAAGAGTATCGTGCATCTCTCCAAACAAGTCCGACAGACTCCCCAGCTCGGGGCAACTGGTCGAGAAAATCGCGCGTGCGTATTTGCGCTGCACCAGTTCGTCCGCCAGTGCCGTCTCCTCTTCTCCAAAGTGCTTCCCGGCAGCCGCATACTCCTTCGAATGGTTCACCAGCTCTTTCAGCAAGGCTCGAAGCCCCGTAATGGACTCTTCAAAGCCCTCAAGTTGTCGTCTAAACATCGGTGAGTCCTCCACAAAGTCCAGCACCACATTTTTACTGGAACGGCATTGCGGTGCCACATTGTTCACCCCGTTTCCCTCCTCCTCTGCCTCTTTAAGGGTCGTCGCTCTTCTGGGACTGCCTGACCCTGACCCTGCCATCACATTATTTTCACTTAAAGCTCTGGAATTGCGCGGCAATTCGCTGCTCCTCTTGGCCGTCGCGTCGTCCGTCGCGATGGCGTCCGAGCGCTGTAGCGACTTGAGCACGTCGTTCGGCAGCGGTCCGAACTGTTTGTGGTAGGCGTCCAGCTGCGTCTGCATGCTCAGGATCATCAGGTCCTTCTTGCGAATCACCTGCTGCAGCTCCGCCACGGCGTCGCCGGAGCCTTTGCCGTCCCCACTGCGCCAAGCGTTAAACGCCTTCATAGTCTACCTGCTTCAAATTCAATTCAAAGTGTCGCTCTGACCGTTATTTGAGTGTGGGGGGTCTTATGTTTTGATTGGTGGGGTAGGTGGAATTCAGGTAGAAAGGGGAATCTATATAGTTTAGCTCTCTCGAGGTGGACGTGGACAATATGTCCTTGTGGACGGATATTGTCGTTCATGTGACCACTCTGCTTGGGACTTACGAGACTAGTTCTTAGCACCCGCAAACACGTCGGCAAACTGGTCCTCGGGCATCTCGCGCTCCGGCGCTCGGTCGGTGCGATCCACCTGCGCCGTCTTGCGGGAGACGTAGCGCTCGCGCTTGTCGGCCTTGGCGTCACGGCGGTGCTCGTTGGGGGACACGTAGTGCTCGTTCTGGTACAGCGTCTGGCCGCCGAAGCTGCCGTCGAAGATGCGAATGGGCGTGATGACGAAGCGCGGGCCGATCTCAATGAGCTGCACGAGGTCTTCGCCACGGTGCAGCGCAGCCTGCTCCAGCTTCTTCGTGTCGGCGTCGTCGGCCAACTGGTAGTTGCGGCACAGACCTTGCCGTCGGCGTAGTAGAAGCTCATGACCCGATCGATGAACGGCTTGCTCTTCGGGTGTGCTTTGGGCGTACCCCACACCTGAATGAAGAGCTTCTTGATCACCTGGAGGTGCGGCGCCTCGTCAAACGCCTTGTCGAACGTCAGCAGCGGACGCGAACCAGCAAGAGCATTGCCCGTCATCTTCAGCTCGTCCATCGTGTGCACTACCCACCAAAACAACACCGTCCAGTCAGCATACCATACTAATAACACACCAATCTACAGCTGCTACACACCGTTCTGCACGAGGAACTTGGCGCTCGGGCCAGTGCCGACGCGGCTGACCCACATGTACAGGTCCGGCGCTTGCGCGCCTCCAGGAAGATGGTGGTGTTGCAGCCCTTAATCTCGGCGATCTCGTTAACCACGTGCAGCGTGTCCTTGGCGTCCAGCTTCACCTCGCGCTTGTGGTGCGGCAGCAGCTTGCGGAAATCGTCCAGCAGGTGGCGGTAGCGCGTGGTGATGCCGCGTGACGAGAAGACCAACACGCGCTGCTTGTTCACGTATTTGTTGCCGCCGGCGGTCGCCAGCTTCTGCTTCTTGGCCTCCTCGGTCGCGTCCGCCTGCGCGCCGGTCTCGGTCTCGCGTCGTCGCTTCATCATGGCCATGGCAGTTGCTGCTTCGAATGACACACAGGACGGTGGACGAACTACTGGCAATGGCAGCAATGGCTGGTGGGCACGGTGGTGAACCGTTTCAGTGGTACATGAAGGTCTGAAACGACAGATTTTAGGACAGGTAGGTAACAACGACGGGGCTTCAGGAGATACAGAAGTTCTAAAAAAGGCAAGTTGAAGAGGACAGCGAATGGTTCTACAGCAAAGA